>JAUCMU010024169.1:0-18744 GCA_032275025.1 Enteromius treurensis | reverse complement strand
TTATGTCCATGTACTGAACTGTTATTATTCAACCATGCCAAGGTACATTCAGTTTTCCATTCTATGGCACCTTTAAAACAATGGAATACCATTCACATTAAAAAGTGACTTAAAAAAGGGGTACCTTGAGCTTTAAAAAACGACGCAAAAGTGTTTTGACCAAGCATCAAAATGTAACGTGTTGGAGTGACACTGTGTTGTACAAAGAGGACATTTGGGATGTTAACAAAACCTTCTCACAGGGTCCTCTCTTAGTCATATATTTAGTCATAATGTTCCAAGTATGACTTTAGGAGGACGTTCCATTTTGGTTATTTTCTGGTCACACGATAACATTAACAAAACGTTCTTGCATGGTCCTTTTTTAGTCATATTTTATCATTCCGTATATGACTTTAGGAGGATGTTCTACATTGGTTATTCTATGGTCACATTAAAGCAATGTTACAAATAGGACATTTGGGATGTGAACAGAACATTCTCCCTCCCTCTCTCTCTCTATATACAACTTACTATCTGTCATTTGCCTGTATTGTATTTGCCTGTATTTAAACCAGTCACAATGATCCTGGGCTGCATACACTCCAATAGCGGAAGCAGAGGGGAAGATCACCTATCCGTCTCAGCATCAGTTAAACCAGACTGAGTTTTTTTTTTTTTTTTCTTCTTCACCAACAGACAGCCAACAACATTCTTATACGGTGAGTAACGTTATGTCTGCTAATTTAATTATGTATCTCCAACATGTTGTGACTGACAGTAAAACACACCAAAAATGCAACATAATTACAAAATAAATGAATTTTCCTTAGCGACTAAATAAACATCAAAGGCGTGCTCGTTTTTAAATCCAAATTTGCCTCTTCAAATAACAACGGCAGTAAAAATCAAACGCTCATTGGTCCTCGCCTGCTTCGTCACAGATTGCGACAAGCCGAGGTTTCTAGTGAGGTCTGAGCTTTTGAATGACGTGTGCCGTTTCTGATCGGGGATAGTATGTCTAGCGATTAACAATTTAAATTCTGCTCTGTACCTCACCCAAAACTATTGTATTTCACCTGCTGCTGCAACGCTTTATCATTTCAACTACTTTTGGTAATAAATTATTAGGATTGTACTTGACTCTCCATCGTGCTTCGGAGAGAATGACGTTAAATGGCTGTGTTTAGGTTTAAACATAGGAATGGGATTTATTTATTTACTTTTGCGCTACGCTGTAACTAAAATAGTTATTTCCTTGCATATTTCGTTTCGTCTGCTTTTATATTCCTTATTAAATTGGTGTTTTTGGATTTGGGGTAAGAAAAATCGAATTATAAGATTATTTTGCTCAATGATATAAAAGATTTGTAAATATTTTATGGGGTAATAATTTACCAAGCTAAGATTAAACAGAATTTAGTTTTTCTCTTTTTTTTCATATAAATTCGCTTTTTACAATTGTCTTTTCTTTTTGCAGCCATTATGCCTTTTCTTTTATTAGCACCGAACACGTTGCAGTGAATGCACTTTTGATACTGTGCCCCTTTCTGTGCTTTCCAGGTGTACTCTGCCCTCTTCATTCAGGCTGTCATGATGTCATCTCAAAAGGTAGGCTCAGCTTGAAAAAACGGTTTTCAAATTTGCAGCAACATATTGCTGACAGGCCAAAAAAGGGACCAATGTCATGTTATCATGTAATACAGTACATTTCCAGTTAAGAGTTTTTGAACAGTAATATTTTCTTAAAGAAGCCTCTTCTGCTCACCAAGACTGCATTTCTCTGATCCAAAGTAGAGCAAAATAAGTAACATTTTGAAAAATTTTAACTATTTATAATAAGTTTTCTATTTGAATATACTGTAATTTATTCCTTTGACTTCAAAGCTATTTTTTGTAGCATCATTACTAAAGTTACAACATCCTTCAGATATCATTCTAATATTCTCATTTGCTGCTTAGAACACATCTGAATAGATTTTTTTTCAGTTTATTTATTTTTGTTTGGATGAATAGAACGTTCAGAAGAACAGCATTTATCTGAAATGAATATTTTTTGTAACATTGTAAATTTCTTTATCGTCACTTTTGATCATTTTGAAGCACTGTCTACATTTTTTCATCATTTCTTTCCAAAAACAATTATACTGGTTCCAAGCTTTAGAATAGTACAGTCAGAAAGGCTAATCTCTGGAACATTTTATTCATCACAGGATCCTGAAAAAAAAGTTACTCCGCTGTTTTAAATTGATAAAAACAACAATAATAATAAATGTTTCTTGAACAGCAATCAGCATATTAGAATGATTTCTGAAGGATCGTGTTAATATTTTAATAATCTAATGGTAATATTTCTAATCATAATACTATCATTATTATATATTATAGGCCTAATAAGAATATCATGTTAATATTACTAATATTAATCAAAAACATTTGACTGGTAGTGTAAGTTGATGATTTAGTTTTTTCACCTTTATTAGAATATACAAAAATATTTTATAGCAGAAGATTTTTCTGTACAATTGTGTTAAACTGAAGCATGAACAAGTGCATAAAACATTTAACAATACTGTAGCTTTGTAGGTAAGCCTCTAAGCATTGCCAGACTTCTTCTGGATTTAGTCTGTCTTAGTTTGTTCTGTCTTTTGGTCTTTTCATTCCAGACAGGCTGGGTGATGTACACATGTACACATGTACACACACACACACACACAACTGTGCTCCTAAGTTTACATAGCACAAATGAATTTATAAAAAGGACACCGTTCAAAAGTATTAGTACCCTTCAATCTAAATACTGTGTGTTGTTTCCTGGTGACCCAAGACTGTTTTTATGTTTTGTGATGGTTGTTTATGAGTTCTCGGTTAGTTCTGAGAAGTTCAACTGCCCATACTTTGATTTTCCGCCATGTTCTGCATCTTTCACACTGAAAACAACTGAAGGAATCATACACAACCATTATAAAAGGTGAAAATATTTACAGATGCTCGAGAAGGCCACACAATGCAGAGGTGTACTCTTTTAAATTGGATGGTCACGTGTAAATTTTTTTTTAAATTTTTTTTCGTACTGCATTTCAGTAGCTAATAATCATGTCTCCCAAAATAAATAAAAGTACGATTTATTCTATTCATCCTTTTCAAAAAGTTTCCACCCCTGGCTCTTAATGTGTTTCTATCTTAAGCATCAGAAAATGTTTTCACGTTCTTGCAATAGTTGTGTATGAGTCCCTCAATTGTCCTCAGTGTGAAAAGATGGATCTCAAGATCATACATAAAAGCAAATAAAAAGTAAAATTCAATTACTTTTTATTTGCTTTTACTTTTACTTAGGTGCACAACTATAGAGGACCAAACCTGCAAACACACACACTCATATATGCATACTCTTTCCAAAAGTAACTGTATGATTTTGAGATCAAAATATTGCTAAATATTGTTATTTGCTTTTTTTCAGGCAGCCGGAAGAACAACTTGTCACCTCTTGGAGATGGAGACAGTGACTGACAAAAGCACACAAACAGAATATATAATTAATATAAATCATTATGTTCTTGATACTGTCTTTATTTTGACAACATTTGCTTTACTGTGAAAATTGTCATGGCAATAAAGCCAATTTGAACTAAATTAAATCATCTGAGCTCCCCCCCTCTGTCTACCCCACCCTTTACCACATTTTATATTTGTTTATAATCTGTTTTTGTTCACAAAATAAATGAATCATTTTTTTCTTGCTTGGTATTTCATGTTTGAATGTGTTAAGTGTGTTAAGACACCAATAGGGAACATCCTATAGTAATGGTCCCTTTAAAGGTCTCAGAACATCATGAATGTTCTGTGTAGGTCCTCCAAAGAACATCCTCCAACCCTTTAAAGAACTCAACATTGTGACCGTCTCAGAACATACTGATGTTACTAGGCAACGTCCTTGACAGCAGCGGGACGTTCAGAGGACGTTTTAAAAACGTAAAATTTCCGAAAAAGCATGGTCCCCTAAAGGTCCAGAGAACGTCCTGAATGTTGTGTGAAGGTCCTTCAAATAACGTCCTCCAACCCTTTAAAGAACTTAACATCATGACCCTCGCAGAACGTTCTGAGGAGGTTACTAGGCAACATCCTTGACACCAGCGAGGACGTTCTGGGAACATAAAATTTCTAATGGGTCGTGTACTTACCAAACCATAAAAATGTGACTTGAAATCAATGCGACACTGCGCTAAAACACTCCTTACCTCAAGCTCTTATGCCTACGCTTCCACTTTTTTTCATCACACATAAAATTACAACTGCTAAAGTAATAGGAATAGGAAAATAATAGAAATGTAATAGCCATTATAAATCTGCAAGTGCACATAAAGTGTGTAATTTGCAAGAGCGCCTTCATCAGTAAACTAAAACCTTTGGATGTGCTGCTTCCACACCACTAGGTGTCGGTAAACATTTGAGATGCCCTTTTGACTACAGTGAACAATTTTCCAAGGAAAAATAAACAAACAACCACACACGTAGCATATCTGCACTATGCCTCTACAGCAACAATTCAAAGTAATGAACACTGTTTAGTTAGAAAGGCTAAATTATAAAGAATATCACATCATATACTTTTAGAATTTTTTTTTTTTTTTTTGTGACAGCTGCCCTCAATTTCCCTTTTTTCCACTTAAAAAGATGCCTTTGCCCTAATATTTAAATATACTACAATTCGGGATGCACTGTTTCTTACCTTGCCTACTATTGTGAATGGATAGTAAGCTTGGCCATGTGTTGGGCTCCTCAGTCCATTGTAAAATAAATGTAATGAATTGCCGCAACAAATACCATAATATAATGTGAAAGATGAACAGGTGGTGAGAGTTTTGACAACAGATTTGTGATTATCTAATAGATGTGTCTTAGGAAGTAAGGAAGGCGTTTAAGACCTTCCAGTGTGTGCTGGATTTGAAAAAAGACGTTTTGTTGATGTGTTTCCCACAGAATACAGAGCAGTTACTCAGCACTGCAGAGGATCAACCAGGACTTAGAGGATAAAATCCACCGAAATGTGAGTGCACACATCGGCCACACACTAAAAAAGCACAAATTATACAAGAGGTGTTTGCACACGCACTGCTTTTTGTTTCAATGTGCGAACGTTTCTGCTCGCATACGTGTTTACGATTTCTCATCTCCCTATTTAAGTGTTTTCCTGTTTAAATGGGTTTTCGGATAAAAGTGTTTACCTCGCTGTCCACACTTCTGTCCGTGCGTGTACGCGTTTTCTGGTGTGGCAGATTAGAGAATGTGTTAAATGTACAATAGCGCTGAATGCACTAAGAGTCTATTTGAATATCAATACACTTCCACTGGTGCGCCTGACGGTAATTATAGTCCATTACAACAGCCTGTCCGCCTTCACATGACAGTGTGATAGTGAGTCTATTATACCCGCAAAATCTGCATCACAGCCTGTTTGTTGATTTGAAGTTCGAAACAATTAAATTATAATTAGCCTGCCTTCGGCAGTACATCGGATGGCCATTACATGTCTGTATTAGAATCCACCCCTCAGGGTTTACTCTGAGCTTGTTATAGACAACACATTTTTTAGCAACAGATTGTGCCCATAAAGACGTCAACAATGACATTGAAGGTTATGGGTTCAGGTATGAAAAGAAAATGATCTGATATCAGCCTTCTATTGATGTTCCTTTCAGTATGCCAATTAATTCCCATCTGCCACCAGAGTATCCTACAATGACTTAACACGTGCACTGACTTCTCCCTGTGAGAAATTGTACTTGTGGTCTATTAGGCCCTAAATCATTGTAAATGCATTTCACATAGGGTTTTTTTCCTGAAAATGTGCTCCTTTTATCCAGTCACAGCACCACGATGATGAAAAACGGGCTCTTAGCAGAGAAATCATCGTCCTTAACAATCATCTCATGGAAGCTAAGACGACCATTGAGAAACTGAGAGAGGACAATGTAAGAGAAATAATGACAATGTGATTTCTTTTACACTCTGAGGCTTAATGGAGGTCTTTTAGAGGATGGTGTATTTGCTTTTCGTTACCTAATATTCCTTTTCTACCGCTCTCAATAGGACTTGTACAGAAAGGACTGTAACCTGGCTGCACAGCTCTTGCAGTGTAATAAGTCACATTACAGAGCCCAGTTATCTGAGGTAAGTTGGTACCCAAACCTTGCTGAGTACATTTCTCGATGGCGAGAAATTAAATAAACATTCTGAAGTGTAATTGCATATTTATATTTAACAACAATGAATAAAAGAGCGTAACAGAAAATGTACAGCGTCGTCTGTCAGTGTGTTGGATAATAGTTACAATTTCTGTTTCAAAGTCTTTATAAAGCCTTTTTGGATGTCATCCAAACAATATATTTTCTAAATAAACCCAACTATCCTCTTCGGTGCAATATCATTTAACCTGTAAACATTATTTTTCTTTAGTGGGATCTATGAATATTTAGGTCAACCATGGTAAATCAAGTTCTTGTTTAAAGAAATATTAAGGTTCTGTCTCAATTAAGACTGGGTGACTCTTCTGGCAAGGTGAAAGTGGGGGGATGTTTAAGTAATAATAATGTGTGCCAATAAACCTGGCAGTTTCTTCTTCAAATCTGCTCTAAGCCTTATGCCAGTCCCATGATGTCTGGAGCAGAGAATTCTGCCTGCTGTAAAAACCTGTTCATATTTGGCAGATATATTTGAATGGAAACATCAATGTGTCTGTTGCACAATGTGTTCAGGGAAATCAGCAATGCATATTGTTTTATATGAAAATGCCAAAGATTTGGCACTAAGCATTCATTAGAATAGCTGGAAATAGCTGGACAAGGTGTCTCATGTGGTTATGAGGAACAATTGAGTTTTTGAATAGCCATTTTTTTAAAGCAGCCCAAAAAGCCTCAGAAGCAACAACACTCAGAAGGTCAACAGATGTTGTATGAATTAGATATTAAATTAGATTTGTTGAACCGAGACCAACCCTACTGATTTTGATAAAATACAATTTTTGCTTTGTCTTGGCTCTTCTTTTTATGTTTCTATAATTAGCCATGTTCTGATAGCTAATTAGCTGCAATTTACTTTCTTCTTGTTGCTATGGTGAAAGAACTGGGAGGTAAAAAGAGTTGTGATATTGGATTGATGCCTAGTACTCTGTGTGTAGTGTCAGTGGCAATGAAATCTGTGGTTCATTCCTCTGGCCAATTTTTGCTGAATTAAATACTAAAAACGATGTACTTACATAGGCCGTTAGTACAGACTTGTCAGAAAACGTAATACTGGCCTTTAACAATATCTATGGCTGTCTGCTTTGCAAATGTACTTTAGTATTTACTGGGTGCTTCGATTCCATTCAGCGTTTTTTTGTATGTTTCTTACTGCCTCTTAAGGGTACTGACCTTACCCTGTTCCTTCTTACCCCTCCCAGATAGGATTCAATTAGAGTCTACCTTTTTTTGTGTGGAAGTCTCTCAACTATTATTCACTGGGTCCATCTAATGGAAATCTGTGTTTTACTCTCTCTCAGTTGCCTGCAGAGTTTCAGGAGCGTGTAAGCTTGCACATGGAGGGTTCTTCCCTTTGCCACTCCCCATATGCCGACACAGTGCCTGCCTCTGTCATTGCTAAGGTCCTAGAGAAACCGGAAGAGGTCTGCAGCAGTCAAGCCTCTCGCTCACCCAGCCCACAACCCCCAGAACGCCAGGGCTTTCTCGTGGGCACAAGCCTTGTGGGTAGCACCGAGCGCCTTGGCCTCCGAGCTACTTACAAATCAGACCTGTACAGCAGTGACACAGCACTTTATTGCCCTGACGAACGGAGACGAGAGCGCAGACCCAGCATGGACGTCCATGGACAACGGACAGTGTACGAACCCCAGAACTCCACTGATAGCAACCCAGAAGAGGGATCCATGTCTCTGCAGCCCGGCTTCTCGCAGGACCACTTCCGAAAGTTTACAACCTCTCTGGGAGGAGGCTCTAGCTCTTACTCCAGCTTTAGTGGAGGAGGCTCAGAGGACAAGGGTCAGGATCCTCCGAGCAGTGCTGCATCTTCTCCACACCACCACGCCCTTTACATGGACTGGAGGGATGGGGGCGAATATGAGCACAAGAGCGACTCTTCCTGGGAGAGGGAGAGTCCAAGCGCCTTTTCCAAGGGCCACACTTTTCAACCACCGGAGTCCAGCCACCATCAGAATGGTAGCTCACCCATCTACAGCAGAACAATGTCCTCCTGTTACAGTGAACCTTATGAGCCCCTGCCACCTTCCACCTCACCCAGCATCACCTATGGTGACAGTCGGCGTGGAAGTGCTTTTGCTCCTGAGGAAGAAGAGTTGATTGGTCGGTGGCGGCAACTGAGTGTCGAAGATCTGAGTGCCCACTCATACCGCAGTCCTGGGCGGGCCTCACCCTACAGCTTCTCTGAGCAGCACTTCTCTGTCCGGCCTGCAAAGATTCGCCTTGGTCCTCTCTACAGTAGCTTCCAGGAGGGTACTGATGTATACCACCATCATGCTGGGGTACTTGATCCCTTCTCTAGCCCCAGCCCTGATTGCAGCCCAGGCCTACGGCAGCAGCAAAGCCAACCTCACCTGTACCACTCCAAGGAGGATAGCCAAGAGTCTGAGCACAGCCTCTATAGCCCAAAGGATGGTGGGGTGGCAGCCGGGGGTCGGGCAACAGAGTATGTTGATGTAAGTCCCAACAGTTCAAATGAATCACTGGACCATGGATCTCTGGAGATGGCTGCTGAGCTGCAGCATTACCAACCCGAGAGGCACAGCGTGTCTCCTCAGGGAACAACCCCACCACCTCCTCCACAACAACCGTACCAAAAATTTGGCACACTAGGGCTGTCACGTAAGGACAGTCTCACCAAGGCACAGCTCTATGGTACTCTACTAAACTAAGAGCAGAGTTTCCTGGTTACTCTCTTTTACAGCTCTGCGGTACTCTACTAAACTAAGAGCAGAGTTTCCTGGTTACTCTCTTTTACAACTCTGCGGTACTCTACTAAACTAAGAGCAGAGTTTCCTGGTTACTCTCTTTTACAACTCCACTGTACTTTACTAAACTAGGAGCAGGGTTTCCGGGTTACTGTCTTTTGTCAGTAGGTTTTGAATGTTAAGCTACAGTTTGAGCCAAACACATGATGGGATTTTCTGTTGAATAATTTCAGTCCATCAGCTGTCTTATAATTTTTTTCTCTCTAATTCTGTATCTGTTTTCTAAACATGGAACAGGAATTGCTCATGTTTCTACAGTTGATATGAAGCTTTTACATTCAGCACTATTTGTATAGCCTATTTTGAAAGTTTATTAATGGTTCTGTGCGGTTTGTGAGAAACTATTTTGAGTGCATTAGGTGCATTATGAATTTTTTGAAACTTGTCTGAAGAAAGAGAGAGAGGGAGAGAGAGAGAGAAAGATTTACTTTGTTTTACCAAAAGCCTTCTGGGCTTATAAGGGACAGCACATGCTATGTAAAAAAATGCTAATTTTGACAAGAAATTTGATTATATAATTTATGAATAGCTGTATTTATTGTTAAGTATGCTATATCTATAATTGTTTAATAAATGTAACACTATGGAGAGATTCAAAAATCTATATAATTGTAAATTACTTATATTGCTATAAATAAGGCAGTCAGCACAATTATACACACAGCAAACAATTAAACAGGCCTCAAATGAAGTTAAGTCATGATGAAAATTTGAGATTTTACAACAAACCATTGACAGATCGTTCCACAGGCTTGTGGGTGAGACCTTGTGAAAATATTTTGGAGAATAAACTCTGCATGGATTCATATTACCCTAAATCAGCCCTTCAAGATAAAGTCTCTAGTAAAGTGATACTTTTAATCTATTTCTATTTCAAATAGATTTGAAACCACTCAAATTTGTTTCACCATCAAAAAAGTATATCTTGAAAGCACTGGGCATTTTTTTAAACTCCTGATGTGTTTTTATTGGGCGATTGAATTTCTGAGGTGATTGTTCTTTTCGATGTGTTTTCTCTTTTGTTCCTCAGTGCTGTAAGCCCCTCCCTCAGGCCCTCTCTACCTCACGATTCAATCCCTCTCTTCTTTCTTAATCAGTTGGGATCCTGTGTCAGTTGACACAATGATGCATGACTCTGTTTCTTCTGTTTTGCTTTCTATATCTAATAAAGCACAATAGTTGCACCATGCCTGTCTCTTTAACTCCCTTTTGTTTCCCTCACTGTTGGAGAGCAAGACTTGCTGCTGAGGTGTATTGGGAAGAATTTATAATCTGGAGTTTTGTTTCCTGCATGAAATGTCTCCTCGTGTATGAATGGCAGCACACAAAGGAAGGACCTTGGTCCTCCTCCGCAAGTGACAGAGTTTCTTTCCAGCATTCATTTTATTCAGTCTTTACAGAATAACAGAAGCGCAGCATTTACAATCAGAACATTTCAGGTTTGTCCGTGTGATTAAGGACAGTAGCCAGTAAAATCCCTACAGCTTCACTGCGAATGAAATTGATCTAATAATAGCTAATGCACAGGTAATGAAATTAATGCAGCCATTACGCTGATTCCCTTTTTTTGTTTGAGTAGTGTCACCACACTATCTGCAGCGCCACAACCTACACGTTTCCTTTTTGATTTCATTTGGACACTGGGATGTCACAGACATTTTCAAATACATCTCGAAATGAGTCAAAGGGTGGGAGTTGCCAGGTTTATTTCACAGCATTATGAGAAGATGATATTCTGGGAGGCTAAAGTATGACAAGTCCACTTCATTGAAGAACAGATCTGTCAAATTATGCTGAACAAAATGTTTGATGTATTGTACTAACTTGGTCACAAATCACCAGTTAAATCTGCATCGAATGGTATACGGTGGTGTACATGTTATTCTGTATTCGTGTTAGCTCTGAGACATATATTTCTTGGGCACGTTGCTCCCGTCATTTGTATTCAAAGGACATGTCGGACTCAATACTTTCAGGCTCTCATTCACAGAGAAGAGTGAGTCACAAGCCTGAGGCCATCTCTGAAAACACTGCAGCAAAGAAACAGGGAACAGATGGACATTTTAATTTCCTGTCTCTTATCCAGTAAGTCCCTCAGGAACTTGGCCAAAAGCACTCCCCAAAAATCCAATCCACTCATGTTCGAGGTTTGCAACTTCCACATTTGTGAAGAGTGGCACTGCTTGTTCCCTTCACCTCCTAAGCCCCACCATGCTTTTACTCAGGTCCCAGAGCCGTTTAGCAGTTTGGTCATCGGTGGCTTTAGACAGCAATTGTTCCTCTTCACAATTAGCAAAGCATTTTCCAGACACACCCTCAACTTCAGGCGAGCACGCCAGGTACAGTGGGGTCTGAGCACCCTCCAGTGGGCTTTTGAAGAACAACCAAGAGACCAGCAAGAAGAGAGGCTTAATCAGCAGGGGGATGTTGACGTGCCGGCCCAATCTGGTCCTTACGATACCTGGAGTGAGGGCATTTACAGTTACCCCAGTACCATCCAGCTTATGGGCCAGCATGCGCGTAAACAGTAGATTGGCAAGCTTGCTCTGGCTGTAGCAAAAAGCCTTGTTGTAATTCTGTTCGCTGTTCAAGTCCTCAAAGTTGATGCTGCCATACTTGTAGAGTTTGGAGGAGACCACGACGATACGGCTGGGAGATGACTGCTTTAGGAGGTCCAGCAGAAGATTTGTCAGGAGGAAGTGGCCCAGGTGGTTCACTCCCAACTGCATTTCATAGCCCTCTTCTGTCCTACTGTAGGGACACTGGTATAGACCAGCGTTGTTGATAAGAACATCAATCCTCGGCTCCTCCTAATTTGTCACACAATTAGGAGTTTAGAAAAGGTTTAATGTAGTTACACTTGGTGTATAAATGCAATAAAGAAAACAAACAACTAAAGGCACATTGGAAAAAAAAGCCTTGTGGTATAGACATTTAGCTTGGTTAAGGCAAAAACTGTGGATGGTGAAAACCTCAAGGAGACTTGAGGTAAATTCAAAGTGGTATTCTATCCAACAGAATTTTAAGCAGCTACATATTGACTCACTGCAGAATATGTAACTAAAATAGCTTAATATATGGCTTATGTCTATTAAATATACATGGGCTGGTTGTCACATGAGGAGGTTGTTACAATAGCTACAGTATATGTCAGTAACTAAAATACTATATATTACCTAAGCCTGTTGATGTGTTTTGTCATAAGTTTATTTAATTTATCAAATACGGATTTCGCGAGTTTTATGGCGTGCTGTTGGGGGCCCTAGTAACGAGAACCCTAACGAGGGCATGGCTCGGATTCCCCCTGGAAGGAGCGAACGGCTGAGAAGGGGAGGTGGAGGGAATGCAAAAGACGACATGTAGAAGGGAAGGAAACTGGATTATTTCTAGAGGGAAGTAAGAGACTGGATTGGCTTATGATGGAGACGGAACTGATCGGAAGCAGCTGAAACGAGTTTCGTTCACGCTTTCTCCCGAAAATGGTTTATAAAACTTCATTTGTTGTTATATATGCTATACCTATAATTGTTTAATAAATGCAACACTTTGGAAAGTTTGAAAAATGAATGTAATTGTAAATAGTTTATTTTGCTTTAAATAAGGCAATCCACACATTTATACACACTGCCAACTATTAAAAATCTGTAATATGAGTCAAGACACGATGACAGATTTCACTGCGACCCACTGGTGGAGCACTCTGGTTTGTGAGTGAGCCTTCGCGAAAATATTTTTTGAGAATAAGGTCCCATGAACGGTCACTATATATATTACGATATTAGCCTCCACACCAGCGAATGATATCGTCTGGTTATTCAGCCCAGTCTCATGGCATTTTTTATGAGGTGGCTAATTCCTGCAAATTCATACCACCTCACTCGTAAAAAATGTTTTTGCTAAATCATACGTATTTTATGAGTTGCCAATTTGTATGAATTTGTACAAATGACCTACACCTAACCCCACCCGCAAACCTACCCATTATGGCGTTTTAGATAAATCATACAAATTTGTACGAATTAGCAACTTAGTATGAATATGTATGAATTGGTTGTGAGACTGTGTTGGTTTATTCTAAGTGCACTGTTGCTTTAAATTCTTGAGCTGGTTAACTGTTTGGATTTCAATGTTTGTGTCGTTCATTGTATGGAAAAACGTTCTGGAAGGGTTTCCAACCAGATCGGTTCTTTGTGCTTTTATCATTAAAGTTGTGGTGTGCACTGGTGTGTGCTTTTCTTTGAAGGGTTAGTTCACCCAAAAATGAAAATGAAAATTTAATTCCAAACCCATAAGATCTCCGTTCACAAATTAAGATGTCTATGACCCTCCATAGACAGCAATACAACTGAAATGATCCCAGATCCAAAAACATAGCAAAAACATCGGTAAAACAGTCCATGTGACATCAGTGGCTCAACCTCACTTACATCTTCCGCCATTTTTATGCACCGTATACACAAGCTTTAATGTAACTTCAATGTCAAAAATATCTTCATTTGTGTTCCTAAGATAAATGAAGGTCTTATTGCCAGTTTTGCCAGATTGGGCGGCTTCCCGTGTGGGTAAATATTGGCTTTGGCGGGTGGACAAAATTTGGGCGTGTTTGGGGTATTTTTGGCGCTTTTCAAACTTATGAATTATATAGACTAATTAACATTCAAGCGCAATTGAGCATACCGCATCCAATCAGTCATCACAACGGTACTAAACACACACACACACTGCAAAGACTACTGGTGCTAAGGCTGACGTCGCGGCCGCATACAAACTTGAAGATTCGGCAGTGATGGGTGTTTAGCACGATAACGTATGTAGAATGTATAGAGTATAGTGTATGTATAGTGTTCATGGCTAATGTTCAATGTAAACTTCAGTCTTTCTATTTCTGTGTGAAATTATAGAGTAAAAGGTAAGAACGTTAAATTGTTATTTTTTATTTACGTCGGATTATCATGCAGTATGCATCAATTAATTATAGTTTTGACTGTCATGGTGTGTGCATGATCACTATATTGGACACTTTTTTTGCATTTGAATTCTGACTCTAGACATTCAAAATTATGCCGTTTTTCGAGGGCACCGGATTTTTTTTTGTTGTTGTCTTTTTGACTGTATGCTGCTTGCATATTTTTTATATTTGGTAGGCTAATTTTCTTTAATCTATTTTCTCAGATTTATCTAGCATTGTGTTTATGTTATTTTGTTTTATGGAGTTAAAAATGTCTCTTATGAACCTGGATTTACATTCGATCACATTGTTTTGGGCGGGTATTTCTGAGCTTTTGGGCTGGAAATCGTCCATCCAATCTGGCAACACTGATTATGGGTTTGGAACAACACAATTGTGAGTAATTAATGACAACAGTTTCTTTTTTGGGTGAACTAACCTTTTAACATTGATAACGGTTTTTAAAACTAGGCTTATATATTTACAGTAGTGTCTTCTTTATAATTCATTAATTAAAAACTCTTACTTTGGCCAATGGAAATTAACAAATTAATATAATCTAATTTTATTTTTTTCATGTTAAGCAAATGAATGAAAATGTTATTTATGCATGTTCCCATTGTTGTCAAGACAACAACGTGTGTTCCCACAAAAAAACCTATTTTAATAAAATAAATCAACCCCATGAAATATTGTCGAGGCTTAAAAGTGTGACAACCAGCTCAGTAGCCTTCTACTTTTATTATTTACTATGTAGTATAGTTTATCACAGTAGCAAAATACCCACAGTTAATACAATGATGTTATGGTATAATTAACATCATGATGATGAGATGTAAATGTGAGAATGTGATGATAAAATGCAATCCCATTGCTTTGAACATTGCAAGAAGTGAATTTTTCTTGACTTGTGGCTAGTTGCCACAGTTTAATCATATTAACAATAATACTAGTAATATGGTTAACATTACAGGAAGAGTACCAAATATATCACGTTCCATGTCATATTCAGGACATTGGATAGCTCATTTCACCTAGAAACACACGTGCTCACTTGCTTGACATTAGTTACACAATGTGTCCCCTGTTATATCTTTTCCTGGTTTATGTGAACTATTATGGCCATTTGTTCAATGCTTTTGCCTGAGCCATTTCGACTACGTTTAACGATGTATAGGCTGCTCCGTGGTGTTGTAGAATAAATTTAATGACACGCAATGACTAATGATTTCAATGACTACTAGAGAAAGAGAGAGTTGTAAACAAACCCTGATAACTTCCTCGCAGAAGCTTCGCACAGACTGGAGCGACGCGAGGTCCAAGTGTTTGATCACGACCTCTCCCTGAATCGGACCGGCTTGATTCTTGATGTCCTGGGCCGCCTCCTCAGCCCTCTGCCTGTCCCGACAGGCCATGATCACACGGGCCTGCAGCTTCAGCAGCTCCGCGGCCGTCGCCCGCCCGATACCGCTGTTCGCCCCGGTCACTATCACAGTCTTTCCGCGCATCAGACCCGCTGGGTAGCTCAGCAGTTTCAGCGCTTTCCGCCTGAAGAACATTCTCCGGGCGACGAAAAGAACCCCACCGCCGAGGACAGCGGCTAAAATGACCGCAGCAGACATCAGTGCAAGAATGCTGAGGGTTGAATGACAGCGTGCGCGAGAGCACAGCGGACCACATTACCCAAAATGCACCGCTTTGTTATGGCTTCAAATGTAGTTCCTATTTTTGAGCTAGGCTGTTCAAGCGTACTAGTTTATTACCTGTATAGAGCATTATAATAAGCTTCACTGTCTATATTCAAACAAAACAATATATGTCTTTTAGTGCAGCGTTTACCTTAATTTATTAATAACTGACAGGATAAAAATGAATTGCGAACAACATTCGTTCATTGCTATCATTATGGTTTATGACAGATCCTTGAATTTTCTGTGAAAACTTGTAGGCTATGTTCTTATAATAATTAATGGTGTAACAAATATTAGGCCAGAATATAGGCTGTAGACTACAACACATTCCTGATAGTACATCACAGAGATGATATATTTTTTAAAAGTGTTTACTCGTCTGCAATATGTCTATAGCACGTTTCCTATCAGGATTTAGAATGCATATAAAACTGAAATCATAGATATTTTCAAGATCAAGCAATCTTTAACAGACATCTAAATTAGACTAGCATCCGCTCTGAGTTAGAGTTAACTCTATTTAGAGTTATTAGTCTAAATAGATTGATTTGGTGAATGTTTTGGCACTTCAATCCTCTTATCATCTCAAAAGTGAAATTAAATAAAACAATGTAATACAACAGTATTTTTTTTAATTATTAATTTCAAATACAAAGTTTTTAAATACATAAACAGACCTTAAGTGCAAAGTTCAGAAAACATGGTGTAGGTAAACTAGCCTATAATAAATAAGAGCGCTAAAGTGCTACACAACTAAACATATGTTAGAACTAACGGCTAAAACATTTCATTCTAAACAGAATTTGTTGTGTTAATTCCATGTCACAGTCAAAAGAGCAACATCTTAATTACATTCTTTAAAATATATAAACCATATATAAATACAGCAAAAAGTCTAAACACATAGGCTATTCCTGTTAGTAAGTACTGTAGTAATACTAGCTCATTTTAGTACAATTATGGCACTTTGTTGATGAAGAAGATCAGTGCAGACTCAAGAAAGAGAGGAAGTGGAGTTAAAGGAAGCAGACAAGAGGCTTGAATCTAAGGTTGCTAATAATACTGCTGGTGTGCTTGTTTTTCTTAGGACTGGCTCTCAGTGTTTGGGTCCTCGTATATGTAACTGCCAACACCTCCAGTGTTCACTCCTGAAAACAAAAACAGTGAAATTATATTAGCACAGGTCAAAGATGAATAGGGGTTTTCAAGCATCGAAACAATAAATGTCTACTACACTTTAAAAAATGATGGATTTTTACAGTAAACTTTAAATAGCATCACATGACCCCTTTAATATGTATGTAAGAGAATAAAATTGGAAAACGGACAATGGGAAATGTACCTTTTGGCCCAAAGAGGACAGCATAACAGGGTTTATGGCAGTACGGCTGGCCATCGTGCTGTAGTTTAAAACAGAACCCATGGAGACTATTTACTCACATCTGGATGCATTGCACGACATGTACATATATGTAGTGAACATCACAATAAAAGCAATATTTGTCAGACAGAAAATTTTATTGAAACATTTAAATAAAAAAATTTACTATCAAAATGTATTTTTATAATTTGCACAATATAAGTTATGAAGATTCAAATATTTATAAAAAATCCAAAAAAATATAGACTAATCCCAAAAAGCAGTAAGAAATATTAAAAATATATGTTTTGGCGCTGTTTTTGTTGAATGAGAATCGAAAGGTCTTTCACATGGAGCTGAAAGTTGATCAGCTGGAGGGTTTTATGCTGTCTGTCCCTCACCTCTGCATGGCTGCCTGGAGCCAGAGTCTTGCTGCACCTCTCACAGCGCAGACAGGGTCTGTGCCAGTCTTTACCCAGGGAACTGACCTTTTCAGCTGAAACACAAAGAAGGAAACACAGGCCCTTCTGTAAGCATCAGGCAACCTCAGGAAATGGTAATGTGTGTCCTGGCACTGCTGAACACACTAGTTCCAGCACAAGTCCACATTTGGTGAACTTTACTGTCTGAATGTGAGCGCTCACCGAAGTACACTGTTTTGTTGCACCTTGGGCAGATGTTCGGCTGACCAGAAAACGAACTGAAGCTTGCAGCTGGAGAATATTAGGTAAACAGTTATTCTCAAAAAATAGCATTCATTTAAATGACATTAACATAAATGTAATAATCATAAAATATATTACAGCATTTATTATCACCACCGACACAGCGTAAATTGCAAATGCATTGCTTATACGGCTGCTAAGGTGTAGTAAAGCCCAGCATTTAAAGGATAGCTCGCTCAAAAATTATTAGTAACAAAACAGTTGCTGTTGGCCAATAACTACAATAATTTGTGGGTGAGTAAATTATGATGTTTATATATATATATATATATGTAAGTGGTGTCCAACGGTCAATCGTGATTAATCTATGGTTGTGCGAAAAATCTCGAATATTTTCTGGGGTTTTATCGATAATGATAATTAGACAATATTTTGCTGAGTGTGTTTTTAATTTAAGTCTTCATATTCTGTGTGGAGGTTAGTTCACACTGATATAAATAAATCTTTTGCAATAAATTTTAACATGTCTTATGGGCATTTTCTCTTTACAGCCATTTTTTTTTTCTTATAAAGTGTCCATTGTTTTTTGAATACTGATATTTGAAATTATTTATATAATAAAATATACTCTGAATGTAAATTTAAAACCGCCAGTAGGTGGCAGTAAGTCACTGTAAATATGTGAGCCGCCACGATTGAACTGAATCATTTAAACGGCTGATTCATTCAGAAACGAATCACTGTCATGTTGTTTGGAGACGTAAAATGACACTCGCTGCGTCCGAAATTGCTTACTTCCCTACTATATAATACGTGAAAAACTGTGTGCGAGGTGAATAGTATCGCTGCGTCCGAAATCGCGTACTACCCTACTATATAGTACGTGAAAAACAGTGTGCGAGGTGAATAGTATCGCTACGTCCGAAATAGCGTACTTCCCTACTATATAATACGTGAAAAACAGTGTGCGAGGTGAATAGTATCGCTGCGTCCGAAATCGCGTACTTCCCTACTATATAGTACGTGAAAAACAGTATGCGAGGCGAGTAGTATGTCCAAATTCATAGTATCCGAAATTC
>JAUCMU010023644.1:0-18822 GCA_032275025.1 Enteromius treurensis | reverse complement strand
GGGTTTATTTATAGTAGGTGAGGAGGCTGTGATTGGATGGGAGTGGCAGGAGATGATTAGGAAATTAGGAACAGCTGCGATTAATTCGAGTTACCGCTCCTCCCGAAACTTTGTTATTATCAAAACATGCACTTATTTCTCTGGAGGTCAGTGATACTCGTCTGCATCAACACTTTCTTAAATGCTTCACTTCAGGAAGTGCTGTGACGGATGAAGAAACACTTCTGCTTTTATCTCTCTTCTGTTTCTCTGGAAACCTGTTGTAACCGATACCTCTGTTGTCTAATATAAAATTATGTTGTTAAAATAGTTCATATGACATCAGCGTTTCAACTGTTATATTAGGAGATTACTTTTTTTGTGCACAAACAAAAACAAAAATCATGACGTTACCCAACAATTATTCTCTTCCATATCCGTTCATAACACAACATATGAGTGTGCATTTCTCTTTTAGTATGCTTGTAGCTTTCTAAAATGACAGTTATATCACTTTTAACAATGTTACTACATTTCCGGGTTCTAATCAGCCTCATTAATGAAGGTTCCCTTGCTGTCTTTGGTGGGTTAAAAGCTCTAGGATTTAATAAAAAATCTCTTAATTGTGTTCCTAATATGAGCGAAAGTCTTAGAATGATGTGAGGGTGAGTAATTAATGACAGAATTGCAGACATCCCAAGTGTACCGGAAGTTCCAGGAGTCTCCCGTATATTGATAGTGCCTCCCTGATTCCCACAAATTGAATAAAATATCCCAGAACTGTGTGTGTGCTAGACAGAGAGCATTCTGATTGGTTTACTCAGCAAAAAAAGCCAATCAGCTTTCAGTGTGGGTGGGCTTTTATTTCTCTTCTGGGAGACGGAAGTGATCAGTTCAGTGCAGCCTACAAGATCATCTTGGCAGAGGGAGAGTGCCCCCCAAAATGTAAAATCAATATGTGAAAATACTTTTAGGTCTTGTTTTAAATCACTCGCTGTGTTATTAAGTAATAAAGTTGTGTGCATGTTTGGGGGGGTATCTCATCTCCATGAAATTAGTTTTTGCAGGTTGGGATGTCTGGAATTTCCATTTTGGGGGACATTTTAGGGCTTTAAGAGGTCTAATCAAGCATTAAGTGTAGAGTTGATCTGATAGTTGTTAGTTTTACTTCTGCTTTGTTCTCTGCAGCTCTTTTCCACTCGTCTTGTCTGCAGCTGTCTGTGGTCTGTGTTAAGACACTTAGACCAGAGCCACTCACAATCTCAGCAGACACACTTCAGCTGTAAACTACAGAAACAGAGCTCTTAGAATACACAATACATCTCTTACATGCGCTAAAATATTTCTTACGATGGATCTCTTTTTCTTCCTATTTCTTCATTTATTTCTGTAAAGAGTTTCGTCTCCTCCCTCGTCTGTTCTTGAAAGTGTGATATGACAGTTTAACAGGAAGTGTCTGTTTTAGATCACACCAGGCAGCAGTTTTTATGATTATTAATGTGTCAGGATGGGGTCCGGTGCACTGCCTCTCATTCTCTGTAAGTATTTTATTATTTTCTATGCCTGGTGTTCATAACTCTGTGTCCAATCTTGTGTTCTGTAGTTCTCAAATCAGCTCTTGACATCCTTCTTCTAGTCTTTCTTCTGTTTTTTTGTTTCTAATATCTTGTATTCAGTTGAAGATCGTCTCAACAGGTTGTGCTGAGAGTAGAGTTTGTGACTTTAGTCTCACTGGTAATTCTATTCTCATTTATTTGGCATTTTTGGTTTTATTGTGATGGGACAGATCAGAACTGACAGGAAGTGAAGTATGAGGTCATCGTGTCAGGATCAGCACAAGAACAGAGCTGTATGTTGGTGCACTGCCCAGAAGACTATCAGCTCTGACTATAGATCATATTGTATATTGTTCAAATTCAGTGTGATGATATCATCAAGTAAATGTTAAAGTATTTACGCTTTTATCGCTTTTTTCCAAAAGCTGCTAACAAATGAGGACAACAGAAGCAATCAAAAACAATAAAAGAGCAATGATATTCAAGTGCACATCTCCATTAGCTTAACACAGCACATGTAGCAAGGGTTTTTTAATTATTATTATTATATTATAAATAAAAAGAAACCTGCTAGAATAGAAAAATAAAAGAGCTTTTTTTTTTGCTTTTGTTAATTTTATAATAAATAAAAAGAAAATAGGATACAGAAGGATTCTAAAATGTATTTTTTTTATTATTATTGTTAAAATCTTATTTTCTTCTTCTCAAAAAAATATGTTGTTGTAGCTTCATAAAATTATAGTGGAAACCATGATGTCACATGAACAGTTTAACCAATTTCCAACTGGAATAGGATTTACTTGTAAAAAATATATATATATTTTACTGTAAAATACTGGCAGCAGGGAACATTTTCAGAATTTTCCTGTGTTCTTAAATTACTCTAACTGTAATATTTACAGTAAATTACTTGAAAATGTGTATTTGCTGTTTTTAGAGGAAGTATGTAAAATGCTGTATATACAGTATTTGATCCTGATTGTTGAATAACTGGCAACTGAGTTATTCAACAATTTATTTATCATAACATTTTATAATCTTTATAGCTGCAGAAAATGGATAATGCAAAACATAAAACTATTATTTCACAAAGTAATAACTTAAATAATAAAAATAACTTACAGTTTTTTACAATCGCCATGGTAGTTTTTTCAAAACATTTAACAAGTTTTCTAAACTCTTAATCCAGCAACACATCTAAAACACACAATTGGCAAAACAATTAATTTCATGTTCAAAATCACACATTGGAAACTTAACTGCAAAACTCATTTTCAAAATACAAAAATAAACTACCACAGTACACTATGTCTAGCAAAACACTGCAAACATATTTCAAAATCAAATAATTGTTCAACACATGTTCTCTTCCAACAGGAACATTTAGTCAATCATAACACTTTATGTGTCAGGTCTACCTTATATTTGAAGCCTTTCTACATTTTTGTTTTGCTGGGTTTAGTAAATGCATGCATTTAATTTCTTTTGCTGCAGAAATTCAATACAAGACCATTTCAGAGTAGCTTTATAAAATTTACAGTTTATGGGGGGAATAATAAAGGAACAAAATACAGTAACATATTAGAGACCGGAGGCATACTGTAATGATATGCTGGAAGTGCCAGTCTAACTTAGAGGATGGCACTTCCAACCCCCTTGTTATATGTTGTATTGTTCCACTCCATATATGTTCTGTCACCTGTGCTCCCTGTCTCCACCCACCTCATGTGTTGTCTTAGTAACCATTGTATTATCCGCCTTCTTCATGTGTCTCCATAGTAACTGATATGTTCTCCACCCCTTTCATGTCATTAACCCCTGTATTTATACCCCTGAATTGCCAGTGTTCCTCGCTCATCATTGTGTGTGTCTCGTGCCACCCTTGTAAGCGTTTTCCCCTGTTTCTGTATTGTTAGTTACCTGGATTTCCTGTTGCCGACCTCGTTTGCCTTTGACCACGATTCTCGTCTCTTCCCCCTGGATACTGTTTGTTTATCGCCTGACCCATTGCTTTGTTTACTGGACTCTCTCTCGGAATTACCTCTGATAATCCTGTCTACCGTTGTTGACCTCCGCCTGTTGTACTCTCCTTTGACTTTGATTAAACACTCTGCATTTGGATCCGACTGCCTCCCTGCTCATTTCATGACAAAATGAGTCGTTTTTAAAACAAGTCCCAAGCCATTTAATCTGTTTTTTGACCTTGAATGCATGTCAAACGGTTGTATGGGACTCCCAAAACCAAAAATAAGCCTTTCATAACCTATAAAAGGGACACTTTAAATTATGACACACTTGATTGTGCAGCCATACTCATAAATTGAATCCATTTACTCACACTTTTGTCATTCAACGGATATGATTAGAATAATATCCAAAGCTGTAGAGCTCTAAAAAGGACAAATAAGTTCCGTAAAAATCTCTGTCTTGGGAGTAAGACCAGGTCATGTTTTTGACAGGTTTCTAGAGGAGAAAAAAAAGCATGTGCGCACACACACATTGTCCTTTTTTTAAGAGCTGTGTGGTCAGAGAAAAGTGTAGGAGCTCATAGAGAGAGAGAGACTTTGGGTAAGAAGGTAATACAAAGAGAGTGCAACATCCATCATACTCAGGTGAATAGCTAGTGAGATGGAGAGAGAGGGAAGAAGAAGAGACTAGAATAAAGCCACAAAAGCCCAGCAGGACCCTCAGCTCACACGCTTCTCACATACCCATGCTTTTATCTGTTCAGTTTAGTTGTGGAGCTTACCATGGGAGAGACGTTTCCATTGCTCCATTTTTTACTGTCATACCTTGACTCTCGATGACTTCTCTCTGAGGCTCGGAGGACATGTGTTCGATGGAACAAAAACCTCCTTTCAAGTCCCAGCACCTAAAGCTGACAAAACATTACAATAACATGAAAGCAATTACTTGACTATTTGCTTTTACTGTTTTTATTTTTATTTTTATTTTTATTTTTTTTGTTGCTTTTCTTTACTTCTGCTTCGGTGGTCTGTAGAGTTGTCTGCCTGTGGACAATGTTTTGATGGAAACAGATGGCTAGAATGTGGGCTTGAATGTGAACCCAAAAAGAAAACACGAACCTTAACAGTCCACAAGAAGTAACACAAACAGCTCTAGCTACACTTTACAGCTCCACATTTGCATAATTAATAGCATTAAGCTTTTATGATCTTAGACCAGGCGGTGTTGGATGGTCCGCTGAAGAATTTAGAGAAAGGTTAAAAAAAGATGCATATTTGCCTACTGAAATTTGCATAAGAATTTTTTTTATTTATTTTTTTATTTTTTTTTGTAAAAGGCACATCACAAATATATCTGAATTAAGGTTTGTATGTGTAATATTACTCAAATAGAGGGTTAAAATAAATATTTGCATAACAGAAAGTGGATGTTTCTTTATTATGATATTTTAGATCTTATTAATGATTGTAAAAAAATTATAACGATGAATAATATTTGTAAAAATCTCATATGCTTGCATTTGATCAAAAACACAATAAAAACTGTAATATTGTGAAATATTTCTACAATTTAAAACCAAGTATTAAAATATAGTTTTCTGTTTGAATATAATTAAAATTTGAATGTATGCCTCTAATTGCAAAGCTGAATTTTGAGAATCATTACTCAAGTCTTCAAAGTCACTTCATAAGTACTTTAAAAATATTATTCATGTTTTGATTTTGTGGTCATGAAAAGTTTTATTTTAATAATTTTTATTATTTTAATAAGCATTAACATTATTATCAGTTTCTTGATGTTAAGAGTTTATACTTATATATATATATATATGTGTCATATTATGTATAATATATATGAGTAGTTGACAATTAAATATTGGACTACTGAATGCCCTTAAAAATATTTACGGGTTCATTGTAGCAAAATAAAATAGACAAAACTGTAAAGCAAAGCAGACAACATTACAAAACCACTCATAAACACTGCTGAATCTCAGTGTTGAATCTCCTGAATCTCTATTTTGGATAGAATCACTGTCTTGAATCCCAACTGTGACATGTGACCTTCCTGTGATGTGGCCACAACATGCTAGTCTCTCTCCTCATTGGTGATGGCACACTTGTGCGGATCCTATTAGCTCCAGCAGTAAATCAATTTGAGTGTGAATCCGGGGAGAGAACAGCAGCCGAGTGAAGGGGAGGACGCCGGCGTGCATGTTTATGTGGTTGTGGATGCAGATAAGACAGCGGGCAGCATATCAAACCCAGTGTGTGTGAAGAGGCTCAATGTGTCTGGAAGGTGAATACAGCTCACCCTCTCTGGAAGAGAATTACCTCTGCTGTGGGGGGTGGAGCACTTCTGGCGCGTGGACCCATTGCTCAGAGGTCACATGTTCATAGCTCAGGACATGTAATGGAGTTCTTGCTTATCATGAACTTATCAGACCTGGAAAAATAAGATTACAAATTAGATTGTACAAGTAAAAGTCACTTTGATGAAATTAAAACGGTGGGATTGGTTGCCAGGACACTGCAAGTTGGTAGATAATATATTCTGAAATATTTTAAGCACTGCTGTGTACAAGCTACAGAATTATGGGTGTATATATATATATTTGTGGTTACCCTTTCAGTCCAATCACTTTGACATTACATATGGGAACTCGCATGAGAGACCAATTGCCTTTGAGCTTCAAAGAAAAGGCCATTGAACATAGGCTTGAACAGATTGCATTCAGGTGCACCTTATCACTACGTGAGTATAAGGGGGCACGGTTGCAGTGCACCTGCAAACTTTCGCTTCGAAGCCCCCTCGGCTTTTGTGAAGAAGTTGGAGAGGAGATTGAAAAAGAGTTCCTGCGAGTTCATGCTTTCTCATCTGACAGCGTGGCTGTCAGCGGATCCTGGGGGCTGGTGGTCTTTTTCAAGGGCAGCTGTACCAGCTTTTTTCATTCCAGCGAGCAAAGACCTATTGAGTGCACGGAGTTGCCACGAAAGGTATTCCCTAGGCAATTCGGGAGGAAAAAGAGCAATATTCTCACGGTATGGAAAGGTGTTCTCTGGAATGTCGATCCGACCGTGTGCTTCTGGGTGTGAAAGTGATAGATACTATCGTTCAGGCAAGAGCTCCCTCTACGAGGCAAGCTTACACACTGAGATGGGGTCTTTGCGGCAGTGGACTAATCGTGAGGTTCCTTAGAGGTGCGGGTTGGGTTAACCCCCTGAGACCGCACCTCGTACCCTCTTGGGACCTTGCTGTCACCCTATGTCACCCATTCGAGCCACTTGCGTCAGTGGATATGAACTATCTTACGCTGAAAACACCACTCCTGACTGCGTTGGCCTCCATCAAGAGGGTAGGGGACCTACAAGCCTTCCCTGTCGACGAAGTGTGCCTAGAGTTCGGCCCAGCTGATTCTCATGTTATCCTGGGACCCCCGTCCTGCTACGTGCCCAAGGTTCCAACCACGCCCTTCTGCGATAAGGTAGTGAACCTGCAAGCTGCCCTGGGAAGAGGCAGACCCGGCCTTAGGGTTTTTGGGTCCCGGACGCGCTACGCGCCTCTTCCAGAAGCTCTTTGTCTATTATGGTGGTCAGCAGAAAGGGGATGCTGTCTCCAAACAGAGGTTGGCTCATTGGGTGGTTGATGTCATCTCCCTGGCTTATGTATACCAGGGAGAGCCATGTCCCTTAGGACTGAGAGCCCACTCCAGTCTGAATGTTGATTCCTCCTACGTGCTGGCTCATGGCGCCTTGCTAGCAGATATCTGTAGGGTTGCAGGCTGGGCGACACCCAGCACCTTCACGAGGTTTTACGACCTCTACGTAGAGGCTGTGTCCTCCCGTGTCTTCACTGAAGACAGTAGGTGAGTGGGAGACTGGTGTTGGCTTGCTTCGTCATTCCTACGGGATCTGTGTGCTTTTCTCAGTGTTCCCCTTGAAAGACGAACCTGAGTCCTCCTGCCCCACAGTCGGAACTAGAGCGGAGTAGCTCCGACTGTGCTCCTACTGGGTCTCCTTCGTCCAGTAGGTTGTGGCTACAAATCTCAATATTCCACAGTCAGCTGTGTTTCCCTTCAATTATCCATAATAATTGATATATTGAATTGTTCAAAAGATTCCACATGTAGAAACGGTAAACATGTGCTCCGCACCCTCAACCAACTTAACAACTGGCAGCTCTGTGGGGGCCCCTACTTTAAAATTAAAAGACTAAAATTTAAATCACTCAAAATGTGATTGCTTGAAGTAAAACTAAATAAATTACAATACATGAAAATAATAACAATAAATAATTCATAAAACCTCATTCAAAATAGTATGAATAAAACTATATTATCATCTCAATGATACCAAAATGACATTTTTATATTATGGTGTTTATTTTCTTTAAAATTGTTGTTTCAGAAATAACTACATAACTATAATAATACAAATTATTAGCTTCTTATTCTGAGGAAAGCAGTCTACATTTACTGTAATCTCTACTTAATTTCAATACCAGATAAAATATTTACCTGAGATACTAAATAGATCTTAGTTTGCTTTTTCTGGCTCTCAATGAACCCATAGAAATATGCATCATTTCTTTCTATAATCTATTACCACTTTATAACCTTAAACAATCAATGCCATTGTCTATTACACATCAAAATAACTCTTTCTCTGCCTCTCTCTCCTGAAATCTTGCTGCTATTTATTTCATCATTTCTTCCTTAGCTGCGGTCCCCTTGTGTCACATTAACGTCTTTCCTCTGACACCACTGGAGTTCATTTCACCTCTGACCACGAGCAGATATGTTCATATGAGTTTTGCCCCTCTTTCCTTCTGTCTGGAGTTCCCCGTAAGCCCTTGCTGTTGTGTCACACACGGGAGGCACATTTAGCCAGCTTGAGCAAGAGTCTACCACAGCACATGACTGGTTGTTAGGGAATGTAATGAGAAATGCCAGCGTTCACCAGAAAGATGGAGTGCAGCAGCTTGTGCCTGTGAGGTTGATCTGTTACGACCCAGTTTATAGTGGTACGGCTGATGGCAGCTTAGTCACACCAGCTCAGAGGGGCTTCCTGGTGCTACTGTACACATTTATTACTCTCACACCTTTACGAAATAAGAAAGAACAGAACACAATGCATGATGCATGATGCATCACTTCTCTGTTTTTTTAAATACAAAGGTTAACATGATGCTGCACTCGCAATCCATTTTTAATTTGATGTACTTCAGAGTGAAACATGTACGATGGTTGATTGTATCCATTGAAAAATCAATTGGATCATGAAAAGTAGATGTCCCAATGTGAGTGAGATGTTTGAATGGGAAAGGTTGGAAAAAAGACAGGCTGGTGATATCGGCCACAGAAAAAAATATAGTTGCAGAGGAATATCAAGTTGCATTTTAAATAACAAATGCCAAGATTTTTCTTAAGAATAATGTGTTGTTGATTAATTAAAATATGATGAAAATATGGTCCATTTAAATTTCATGCTGACTTGTCTGTATATGTCACAATAAAATAAAATTTTTATTTAAAAATCTATTTATTCAAAGCTATATATATGAACATTTTGTTGGAGTAACGAAAATAAGAAAGAAAGAAAGAAAGAAAGCATATGTATCTAAATATATTTGTTGCCTTTAGGTTTAATCTTTGCTCAGATCAATCTTCTGTTATTTAAACAGCATTATTGAGCTCCAATACCAATAAGAGAAAAAGCAACATCAATCAATCGATTGATCTACAAAATAGTGAAGCCCAAATAATTTAAAACACACATAAATTAAAATCAAAACATGTCTATTCAATTAAAAACATGAAATTAAGGGAAAAACTATCTGTACAAAGTAAATATGTAGCTTCTAAATATATTTGCTGTTTAAATCTAATCTTTGTCAGATGTTCTGTTATTAAAACACTGACTGCAGATGTTGAGCTCCATCGCCAATAAGACAGAAAGCTACCTCCAGGCATGGAGACAACATTCACCCTTCAGGTCCAGAAGGGCACGATCAATTACAGAAAGTACTTCAAACCAGACAGGGAGTGTACAGAGACAAGAACACGGGGATCATGGGAAGACACACTGACATTAAAGGTCAAAAGACCATTGGATGGACAAAGAAAGAGAGACACAGATAGCGAGACTGTGTGTGACTTTTAGAGTGAACCGTACTGAAGAAGTCATGCAATATAATATAGATTAACTAAATAGCAACATTTGAAGTCAACATGCAATCAAAACCAACCCTATTTACCGATAAAGTGGTCGCCAAATTTATCAGAACACTATTAAATCAGTTAAAAATAGTTTTAAGTCAGTTATTTCTATCTTTTGCTCTATAGTGTCAGTAGGAAATATTAGCGTACAATTCTAAACATTAATTTTGGCATTAACTGTAATAATCCAGTGAGATTAAGTGGTTTAACTATTTCACCTGACTTGTGTGCTAAGTTAACTAAGTTATGAAACCGTTTGTACTTATAGTTTGTAATTATGCAGATGTAGACTACTACTGTTACACATGTGTTACAGATCGAGTCTGTTACACAGCTACTTATGGAACCAAAAGATTGCAGACTTTATACAACATAATTATAAATTCAAGTACACAGACATAAGATACTTAAAATTAACTGCACCAAGATTGTTCTTATATGTAAGTAGCTGTGTTACAGAATCGGTCTGTAACATGTAACAGTAGCTGCTTGTTACAGCTACATAATTATGAACTGTAATTATAAGCCGTTCCATAACTTAGTCAAATGATAAGTACATTTTATTTGATGTAGGTACAACTGCTACTACTAAGTACCTACCTATCTATCTATCTATCTATCTATCTATCTATCTATCATATGCGTTACATATACTACCGGTATTTTATATTTATGCTTGTGTTTATCAACGAAGACAAATTTGTGAGCTGAAGTTTTGATGCTTTCACCCAAACATATCACACTGCTCTGAAGTCATTTATACAGCCATATCCAAATCAAAGACATTTTCCTTTCAACCTGTTTCAATGTGTTTAACTCAGTTTGTAGTCTCAGTTTGAAAGTAACTGTTCATCTCAGATAACTGGACTTTCTGACACACACAGAGAAGTACATGCCATTGACGCTCGATCTGCGTCATTCCCTCGCAGCAAAAGCGAGACTCGCTCGTTCTCTCATTCTGTCTTTTTAAAGTCTCTTTTTACAGAGTGGCCTTTGGAGGTGGCAAAAACCCATTTGTTTAGGATCTAATCTGTTTTGCCGCTCGCCGGAAAACAAAGGAATCATTAGAAGACTTTTCCGAATGCAGAAGCGTTTGTTTCCCAAGCATTCTGTAATTCGATTCAACTCCTCAAATAGAGCATGTAATTCATTTAGGGGGAAAACATTGTCCAATTGCAACGGTAAGCCGGTGTGGCAGTGCTTTTGCGTAAACAGAGAGGAAACGCCAGCTTCGCCCGGATCACAGTATTCTCTAATCCGCTCTCACTCATCCACGCAGGATAATTACCAGGCTGAAAGGGACTTCTCTCCACGTTATTTTAAATAATGAGCCACACAATGGCTCAGGGAGAAGCTTTTCTTCGGAGAAACAGCCCAGATATGCCAGCTGAGGTTTCATAAGCAGTCTTCCGGCTCCAGATGAGAACACAGCAGCATGTCTGATCACTGAGAGCTATTACACGAGGAAGCAGGCTTTACTACTCTTCAGAATGAGCTTGTGTGTGGGAGGATGTGTTCACGGCACCGTAAAAACACACTGCGGCCCTTTAATAGCCTTAAAAGGTGTAATACAATTATAAGTCATGCATTGCTGCTATTAATGATCGTCTTTGAGGTTATGGTTTTGAGCAAATGGTTAACCTTCAGCGCTTGTTTTGTGCTTTAGCTTAACCGCACACTGTTTACGGTTTTGATGCAATCTTAACATCGAAAAATAAAAAAATATATGGTTAAGCAACACAACATCTATAATAAAAACAGATGTTTTTGAGTGGCAAATTAACATATTAAAGTGATTTCTGAATAATCATGTGACACTGAAGACTGGAGAAATAATGCTGAATTTCAGTTTTTAAATATATTTAAATAGAAAATGTTTAAATTATTATTATCTCACACAAATGCAGCCTTCATAGAAAAGTAAATAAATATTACTTTCTAGAATATTAGTAGTAGCACTGAATTAAACATGACATTTTGAAGCAGACTGAAATTGTATTTTCTTGTAAAACAACTCTAGTTATATTTATAGTTTTAGTTTATAGTTGTATCTTAAGATTTATTTATTTATTTTTTACAGTGTTGGTAACAAACTCAAAAACATAAAAATAATTAAATAATGAAAGAGTACATTAGGAAACATTAAGACCAATAGAAATGGGCAACTTAAAACAAAAAGAAATAAATAATGCTCAGGCACAGTACAATCCAGCTGGTAAAATAATGAAATTCAGTGTACAGTCACCTTAAATTGAGTTATATTTACATTTTCATGTTGCTGTCTTTACCTTGATATATATATATATATATATATATTTTTTTTTTTTTTTTCTTATGATAAGTAATTTTTTTTTTTTACAAATTAAAAAGGTTTGATTACAATAAGAAACAAAAAGTTGTACCAACCCCAAACTTGAACACTACAGTAGATTAAATATAAAGCATTTTGAATGTGTCTTACCCAATCCGAATTTAGAGTCTGAACTGTGCGTTTCACTTTTTTAATCTTTAAAAGGAGCCTCAAGCAATCAGTGGCAAACTAAGCTGCATGTATCCGAGAAAGGCCGATTTAATTTGCGAGGTGCTTAAGAGGGCCGAACTCTGGAGACACAAGGGCCCTTTTGAGCAGGCAGGGCGGCGCGTCTGGTGCCTGGCCACTATCATCCCTGCGATTACAACACATGCAACACGGCCCAGAGAAACTAATCCACCTAATCCATCTGCATCTTACCCCTCGGGGAGAGACAGCTGGCATTATCAGCCTGACACTCAACTCTCCAGACACTAAAAACAACTTCAAAAGGACATGCAGGTAATAAACTTGCTCCAGCTCCAATACTGACTGTCCAAAACTGTTCATCCCTAAAAGAGATGATTACTGATGATTCCTGTTCTGTCAAGCTTTACTTCAAGCCTGAATGTGCATTAAAAAGGTATGGATGATGCTTTTCAATTAAGCACTGGATGTGTTAAATCTTCCAGATATTTACAACCTGACAGGTATAATAAATCATACAGGTTTAATCAGTTAAATTCAGATAAGAGGGGGTGTTGACATCATGTACACATCATTAATCTACAGTATTTATATTATTATTACTGTTATTGTACATTACATTGTTATTAAATGCTATTTTCTTATTTTATAGTGAAATACTAATATTAGTTTTTAACTTTAATATTTATTTAGTAGCAGAAGTACAAGTAGTAATAATAATAGTTATGTACATATAGTTAATAACTATTTGTGTTATTGTGTTGATTATCAATACTGTTTTATTAATTTTAATTCCCACACAGGACTATCTTTTATTTATTTATTTATTTTAATACACTACAGTTTCAGATTAGTGAATTTTTAAACAAACAAGGATGCAATAAATAAATCATTTTAAACATTTTAAATTATTACATTTTAAAATATTCTAAAATACAAAACAGTTATTTTAAATTGTAATAATATTTTACAATATTACTGTTTTTGATCACATAAATACAGCATTGGTAGCATATTATATTGTTGTTGTTGTTGTTTTTCGTAGCAAGCATTACTTTACCATTCATTTGATTTAAATTAATGCTTGCTACAAAAAACAACAACAACAAAAACCATGTCATATGCTACCGCGGCTATATGTGATCAAAAGTACCGTAAAAACAGTCATTTAACAGTAAAGTGATGGCATCCGTTACATCCTGTACAGTACCTTTTTAATTCGTCTCATGTACATCTTGTAAAGGTGCTTCTATACGATAAATCACAGATGGTATTCCTCAAAAGAGAGCCGGTTCTGGTGATAAGAGAAGAGTGGAAGTGTTGTCAGACTTTAATCTTCCGAATCTCAAACATGGATTTATACATGTGACAAAAGCGGCTCTATTTGCAGTGATACTGGCCTGCTGAGCACTGACCCGCAGTCAGAGGAGCTGGAAGCATGACATCCCGCCGCATCTTAACACCATATTCTGTGTTCCCTTCATTTCTGTTCCTTTGGCTTTGCTTATTACACATGACAATAAAGACATGGATTTCTGGAGGAAAGAAAAATCACAAAGGAGATCTCAATCACTTTTCTGAGACAGCAACGCGATTCAACAAAAAAGCAAATTGAAACGTTTTTCCATGTCTCCTTTTGAAAAGATATCAGCCGTGTCTCAAATTGTGCATTATACCAAAACGTCTGTGATCAAAACTGAGATATCTCAGCATGAACTCAAACTTCCCTGCAGTTGTCTCATTTGTGACTGTGTAGGGAAAATATTAGAAGAAAAGTCCTGAAAGCTTTTGAGCTACAAATATCCCGACACTGGATGATTAAACATTTGCAATGATTATATAATGACCCTGTAAAATAGCGCTGCACAATTAATTTGATACAAAAAGCAAACTGCACGGCACCTTTCTTTTTCCACTGTTCTTTTCAGCATCTCAGAGCAACTTCACAAGACGGCTGCCACACCAGAACCACAGCATAAAATGGCGGCCACAACAGAGACTCTTGTGTGAAGTGACTTGTGGACAGGTATGGTGATCCATACTTGGAATTTGTGCTCTGCATTTAACCCATCCAACGTGCACAAACACAATGAGAAGTGATCAACCACGCACACACAAACCATGAACACACACCCAGAGCAGTGGGCAGCCATTGCTGCGGCGCCCGGGGAGCAGTTGGGGGAACGGGGCCTTGCTCAAGGGTCTCACCACAGTTATGGTATTGAAGGTGGAGAGAGTGCTGGTTTTTCACCCCCCCCCCCCACCTCAGCCAGAGTCACAACCCAAGATGGCCGGCATTCCAGAGCCAACCACTACACAGAATGGCTCCCACCCTGGACTATTACTTATTTAGATGTAGCAAAAAGTAAATTCAATTTTTTTTTTTTTCATTGCAGCTTTGCTAATCATGTTTTTTTAAAGATGCAAATTTTAGACAAAATTAATACTTACCTTATTAAATATTACTCACTTAAAAATAAGTATATATTTTTTTCCCAGTGTGTTAAAAAGCACAACAGCAGTTTTAAATTGCCAACAAACAACAAATAAATAACGAATAACTGAAAGAATCTATTAGTTAAAACAACAACTCATGCTTAAGAGCTAATTTCTAAAATGAAAGCTAAACAAATACATGGTTGTAACGTTCTGCTTAAAGGACAAAGAAACAAAGTTCAGAGTCAACAATTAAATATTTATTGTCCATAATAAATGGAGTAACTGAAGGAGGTAGGGGTAGAAGAAAGTAATAGTGGGCTAACAATCTCCGGATTGCTTCTCTATGTGACTCTCGTTGTGTGGAGATTGAACTGAATGGAGGATAATGACAGTCCTTCACTGATCGTTTCTCTTCCTTGTTCCTCGTAGGTTTCTCTTCATCGCCTGGACACAGTGAAGGAGAACTAACAGAGTAACAGAGGTAAACTTATCTTTGCTTAACAGGTGATCTCCAGTGCGGAGTGACTGCAAGGAGCGCTACTGGCATTCAGGTGAGTGAAGCAGGTACAGATCAGCGTGCTTAGTTAAAAGCAGGCTACCTGGGATTCACTGTTCAGGTAGGCAATGCAGGAAAGTATACAGGTGAGTATACAGTAAGAAGAGTTCAGTTCTCTTACGATACTTCCGATCTCAGGCAGTAGAGTGCTCGGTGCCGGTGAGTGTGTTTTCAGCTTCTCTTAATCTTTGGATCGCAGGATATTCTGTGGCATAAAGGTAAGTATTAAAGCTTTGGTAGAAGGATAAAGAGGCATGGAAGTTACCTCGATCTCCAAAAGAAAAGCTGCAGAGTTGTGAGGCTTTTAAGGGTGAGTACAAATTGCCATCAGGTGATATTATTAAAACTCAGGAGACTGAGAGCGTGGAAACGAGTCTGACCTGGGATCAGTGGCAGTTGCAGACGTGACAATGGTGTCCATCTGCATACAAAATAATATTCAGTAAGCAACAGAAGCTGCAAGAAACTGAATAATTAGTTAAACAAGGTTTGAATCTGACCCTGAAAAACTTTTACAAAGTGCCTATTAAACTCAAGCTCACAGGTGGCCTGAAACTCAGTGTACTCTGTTCTTCTTTCTGTAGAGCTAGCATACAAGACTCTCTTATTTGCCTTCAATGCCACAAGACCTCTTTGTGTGTTGCTTCTTTGCTGCATGGATCCCATGTTGAGTGACTCTAAGAATTCTGGGTAAAACCACGCAGCCTCAGAGAATAGAAAAAGCACACACCGAGTGAGGAGAAAAGGAGCGAAGGAAAATCAGCAGAACTCTAGTTAACAAGCTTGTTCTCCATTAGGAAATTAGAGGGAATTTATTTTCTTCTCCTCGTCTCCCATCGGGGGGATCACGGCCCTCACTGCTCACGGTCCTGTCTCGTTCATTGTTTTCAAATGCTCTCCATTCTCCTTTCGGCTTCCTCTGTCATTTCCACTCTCTGAGGCACTTTATTAATGAATTGGAAGATTGTTATTTCTGATACGCACATCCACCTTGAGACAGAAGGGAGAATTAGAGCGAGAGCACTAGCGGCTTCATTTGCATCAGCAGATCTGGGACACATTCAGTGGGAGCTGAAGTCTACGTTTGACTGACATGATACTGCAGGCAAAAGCAGGGAAGAAAAGCCCCCCGTTTCCTGTGCTTAGAAACACTTGTCATGTGTGCTTACACACACAGTTGTAGATTCACAGATGAGGCTTTCTTAATTCAACACTGAAATAATTTATTATGAGAAGTGGGTAAATGGGGCTTTAAATGCTTTTGGTTTCCTGTTGGAAAACTGATGAGTCACGCAGGTGATAATGAACCATTCGTTGAATATAATTAGAAGTGTGTAAAAGGAATATTTTGCTGTTTACTATACGTGAATGATTTTGTGCCTCCTAAAAAAAAGTTGAAATCTGTGTTACAGCGAGACACTTGCAATGGAAGTTAAAGGGACTAATTTGTGAACAACAGAAAAAGTTTTAATTTTCTCATCATTTACTCACATTGATGTTGTGCAAAACCTCATAAAAATATGTACCTCTGTGCACTTTTTGTGCACCACCATTTTTACGAGCTGTCGAAGGCTGTCGGAGGAAGGACTGAGCTTCAAGGGTGAACATTTATTAAAATAAACCAGACCAGGTCTGGAGGATCCGGCCACACTGGATCTGGATCACAGATGAAGTCGGATCCGATGACACTGAACCCAAATCGCAGACCATCAATTCTGGACATCTGGAAACGGGAATGAGACCCGTAACATGCGGACTATGTACCTCAGGGACTTCCTGCAGCTCGACTGGCCATGTGACTGGAACAGACTGGCTTGAACACGGCCGCTGTTGTTATCCTGACTCTGAGCCTTTATTAAAATACCTTTTACACTTGAACTCGCACGCGTCCTTGCCTGGATTCATTACAGTTATTGTGGTCATTCGTAAAATAAACTATGTTTTAATAAAGCTCTACACACTGCATTTAAACAAAACACGCATTTTGATTGGTAATCACAGTCATACGCCATTTCATGACGACAGACGTAATACAACACTGTCACAATTTTTACGCCTGCTAGATGGTCTGTACCTTTAAAATGTAAATATAAGGTACTTGCACTTGTTGGAGGACAGGCTCAGTGTCCTTCACTAATATTGGCACCCTTGGTAAATATGAGCAAAGGCAGCTGTGAAAAGTAAATCTGCATCGTTTATCTTTTTGATCGCTCAATATAAGACAAAAGTTGAAGTTCACTTTATGACATAAACATTTATCTCTTATTTGGTTTTCTCCAAGTTCATCAGGTGTCACAGGAGAATGGCTAGTGCAATAACTGGGTGCCAAAAATTGTGGCCAACATGAACTAGAGAAAAACATTTATAATAAAACTTTCCCCACACTTTCATGGTAGGTTAGAATTTTGTGATTTTTCTTAATGATGGATCCAAAGAATAAACAGTGATGATTTATTCCCATTAATTTAGCTAAAATTTCACAAGGGTGTTAATATTAGTGGAGAGCACTGTATATACAGTATACATGCATACAAAACTCATTTGATGTATGATAACCGTTGTGTGCTTTGCACCAGAAGCCATACTTTGTATTAGATTAATTAAATGAGTCAACTGTGTTATTGCAATCGAAAACATTATAATTAATCATAAACGCAACCCACCGAATAATTAAATGAATTAACTATTAAATTAACTAAGGATTCATAAACATATCAGTTGCTGATACATTCTTTTTTTTTTTTTAGATGATGTTTGTACATTAATTTCAGTGTATATGTAAACATAATTGAATGCGTGACAAAACCACATGTATGTAAAACATATAAAAATAATTGGGCACTATCAAAGTAACACATTATGAAAGCATGCATTGTCTATTGGCAGGAGTGCACATAGGTTTTTCAGCCTGGTTCCCAAAAATAACCTGATGATTTAAATACTGCACATACTATGACCCATTTAATATAAACATTAAAAAAAAGAATTAATAGTGCTAATAATATTATTGCACTTCATTTAATATTTTAAAAAATAAATAAATAAATTAATGATGTTGAATAATACTGTCATATTTTAAAAGAATAAAGGTGTATTACATTAAAAACAATAACTATTTAAAAAAAAACAATAAATGCTAAAATAAAATAAAGCACTTTTGTTGAGTGCTCATGCTTTAAACAACAAAGCACAGATGTAAGAAAGAGACTCATTTAGACTCATTAAGTGTATGCAGATTCACAAATTATAACGATAGTTCTGTTTTTTAAATATGCATAAACTGGCGATAGATCAAAGTTAGCTTGGTTTGAGTACATTGGGTCCCACTTTATATCAATGGCACTTTTCTATTGCATTGTATGGTACGGTTCAGTACAGCTCACTTTGGGGGGGTTTTCCATTGGTAACAGTACCTGGTACCTGGTCCTGTTTTTAGTACCACCTCAGCCGAGGTTCCAAGCGAGCCGTACCATTACCAAAACGTAATGTGTAAACTCTGCTGGTCACTGATTAGCCAGAGAAAATCGTCATTTCTGCGTCACTGAACTTGCGACACGAGACACAACAGACCCGCTAGATTTAAATCAGCACAGCCAGCGAAGGATCGGAC
>JAUCMU010022967.1:0-18932 GCA_032275025.1 Enteromius treurensis | reverse complement strand
GAGACCAATGCTCGGGATGAGGCAAATGCTCTGGGGAAGAGACCAGTGCTCTGGGGGATGAGACCAATGCTCGGGGATGAGGCCAATGCTCTGGGGAATAGACCAATGCTTGGGGGGAATGAGACCAATGCTCGGGGGGAATAAGACCAATGCTCTGGGGAAGAGACCAATGCTTGGGGAATGAGATCAATTCTCGGGGGGCGGAGAGAGAATCAGCAATATGGACTTCAGGGGTAGGTTAGCAATTATAATAAATTAATCACAGGCTGAGATCCAAATGAGGCGTCTTGAGAGGGCCGTGATCGCTGGTTAGTGGGAGCTATGTTTTTTAATGCATTGTTTCTATGAGATGTTGAAATTGAGCAAAGAATGGATGCAGTTCCAATCTGTTCAGCTCATTAGCTTCCATTTAAACAACTTTCTTGAAAGATAACCCTATTAACTTTTAAAATCTAGTAAAATACAGAAAACCAAATGTTACGATAAAATTGAGCAATTTTTTTTTTTAACCAAGATAAAAGAACTTTTATTTTGAAACCCAGATGTATGCATTTTCTCCAAAAAAAGCCAGTAGCGACAAATCTAGCGACTTCTTGGACAAACCTCAGCAAATAGATAAGTGGCTGGCGGATGGGTTCACGGCCTTTGATATAAGCCGCGGGCTCTGCTAGAGCCCTGGCCCGAGGCGCTAGCTTGCTTGGCGGTAGGGGAATGGTGTCCTTGGCTCGGAACTCCAGACAAGTATCCGGATTGGATCGTAGCGGTAATCCGGATGCAAAGAACAAAGATACGGGGAAGAGGAAGTTGGAGGTATTTAAAGGGGAAGCTTTAGCTCTGATAGGGTAATTAGGTAATAGGGAGATAGGCGGCAGCTGGTTATATTTGTTATATATGAGACTCACAAAACCCTGACAAATGTGGCATATAAAATGTAAAAATCCAAAATAACAGGGTTTTTTTATTGCTTATATATTATTTAAAACCACTCTAAACACCACAGCATCCTAGAAATGTAAATGCATTGCAGTCTTCACTCCTCTTGTGCTTTTCTTTCTAACAAGGTGTCCTGCTGTTTTGAAAATTAGATATGTATTATATTTCTCCTGGCCATGTTTCGTTTCCTATTTGTTTCTATTTTGCTGTGATGTAATTATGTAAAGCAGTTTAGTCTATAAAGTCCTCTCAGAGGAGCCAGCAATCAGATGCAAACACTAAACATTGAATCTTGATTCCAGACGAGCTCTTCACCCACGCCTTCCACTTTATGCCAGGCTTCATGTTGATTACAATAAAAGCTTTTAACTTTCCTCCATCTCACTGCCTTTATGAAAGTACAGGCGGCCTTTTTCATTCCTACTTTGTTCCTTTTTGTTTCCCATTTATTCAGCGGTTTACTCTGCAGTGCATCGCCGCCTGCATTTATCTTCGTTTAAAGGTTGCTCTGTTTTTTGGTTCTGTCCAGTGAGATAAATCGTCTGGATCTGGGCCTGACGGTGGAGGTGTGGAATAAAGGACTGATCTGGGACACTATGGTCGGCTACGTTTGGATCCCGCTGCGGAGCATCCGCCAATCAAACGAGGTCTGTGCTGCCCCTAGTGAAAAATAAATATACTTAAATGTCTTTGAATTACATTTATTTCATGCTCAGTACACTACAAATACATTTTTAGATTTATGTCCTTCATAAAATGCCATGCAATTGTACGTTTAGGACTGGCTAAACTGGAACAACTAATTTTGTACTTGATGCACTTTAATTGTGCAGAAATAGTCCTGAAGTCCAGTTAAAGACATATTTAGTATTTGATTGTGCTAAAGTGGAATTAATGCAAGTGTACTTTCATGTACACTTTAAATATTTAGCATTTAAAGGGTAATATTATACTCCTCTCATTAATAGTGACATAAACACACATTTTAGGCTTATTAATAAGAAATATGCATTGTGCACAAGTAATACTCCAAATAAAGTTTAATTAAAATGTTTATATCAATAGGTTTTGAGTTATCTGTCGTAAATATGTTAGTAGATTTGAACTACACTTAGTATGAAATCATGGCATTTATAATACTTATAGTGAAAAACAAAATGCTGTTTAATTAAGTTGTGTTTAATTGAAAGATTAGTTAAGGATCTAATAGAGATTCCTAAGGCCAAATTCACAAAAATCATTTTACTAAATTTTATAAGGTGAATTCTATTAAGTAAGAATGTAAAATGTCTTTAGCGCAATTTTCGAAAAACACATTAAGAGGAAAATCCATTAATGGCAAATTAATGTCATGATAAATATCAATATTGTATCATAAGCATAAACTGATACATTTTTTAAACATTTTTCAAAAAACAATTAATATCTTTGATACTTTTGAAGCTCAAGTCAATGTATCTTGATTTAAGAATATATTTGTATTAGAAACAAGACAAAATTTCATGTAAGTTTTGCAGTGTGGTGCAAAGACTCCACATTTTAATATCTATATATAGTTTAGAGCAACATATGACCAGCATAGTTGTTCTCTGTGATGAGATCTCTAACACAGGATGACAGTGTGATGTCAGATAAGAGAAGTGAAGGTCATGCTTTTGATTAGATCTGCTTCAGATTTACGGCTCAGATCTGCTCTGCCCTTCCTGTCCTGTTACCAATGCTTGCTTTATTTAAAGGCAGCACTTTTCTTGAGCCTCCTTCCATTTGCTGCTTTTATGTACCGTTTTTATAAATGACCCTGCGTTTTTCATCGTGCTTTCATAACATGACATGAATAATAAATCATCTGCTGTCAATAATGAATGAGTATTTTTTCGCTGTTCGTGTGATTTATGTGGTCTGAAGCCATCAAGGTATGTATTGTGTTTTCCAAACATTGACTGAGGAACTTCCTCTGATGTCTGGAGAGATTTGTTATGTTTGTGTATTTGTTCCGTAATATTGCTAGGTTTGATAGTGAAAGCAGGGAATTTAATAGATTTGTGATGAAATATAAAAGCTAAGCGGTGGCGCTTTATTTAATGATTCCTCAATTTATGCGTCTTGCTAAGGAGAGGTTTACTTTACTAAGTGATCAGATTTTGTTTTTGTGAATATAATTTTTTGTAAGGATGAACAAATGGCCAACAAAAAAATTATATATATTATTATTATTAAATACAAATATAATATATAATTTGAATATTGTTTTGTAACGTGTGTGGAGAGAAGGAGTTCGCCAGAGAAATTTCAATTTAAAGTCTTTTAATAACAATAACGAAGGCAAGGTTTCAAACATCCACTTGTAACATAAGCAGTTCAAAGGAAGACAAACACAGGTAACATTAACGTTGACGGACCAAATCACACTCAAAAGATAGGGGTTTTATACACTGGAGACTAATCACTAGACAAGACACAGCTGGAGAAACACAGGTGGAAAGGAATCAACTAATAATCACACAATGAGACAGGAAGGACCAAATAAGGGCAAACAGGAAGGAAGACAGAAAGTGAAACTAACACAATGAAAACAAAACTAAACCAAGAATACAAAAACACAGAGTTTAAACAGAACTAAAAAGATATAGAATGTTACAGTTATATATTTTAACATTTCAGAAAAATATAATAAATTTGTTTTACTGTAAAACTGTAAAAATAAATTTCTAGAGATTTTGTTTTGGGATAAAAACACATGAAGACCCTAAAGTCTCTCTTTTGTCAATACACGTTTTTCGTTATAAGTTTGCAAAGATGGTTTGCTCATGTTTTGTTTCCTAAAGTGTCTCAGCATCAGTATTTACTAAGATACTGAAACACTGGAACATGAGCTGCTCACGGGTAAAAAAACACAGTTGTGTTTCACTCTGTGTGGTACTTTTAAGATGTCAAGAAAGATTTATATGTGATAAAAACTGACCTCAGAGCTTTGCCAATCACTGGAGCCGTCTTGATGATGTCACAGATGAGAAAAGTCTAACGAGTCATCAGAAATCAAGGTGATGATTCCCAATGGCATTCTGGGAAGGAAAGGTTAACAGCTCTGTTCTCTGTGACCGATCACATGATGGGTCACTGAGGAGTTAATGTGCTGTGAGAGAGGAAGGTCCCACTTTTCAATTAAAAGAGATTGTCTCTTTATTGGCAAAGGCATCAGACGATTCATTTCTGATGGAAAGACTTTATTGAATTTACAATTAACAATTTATATGAATTAACCAGCTTGTTCAGGCTGATGTATAACTGATGTCTAACTGTTAGACTGACGTGAAAAATACAGTTTTCAATAAGGCAGTATTTCTTTGTTTTTTAAATTCTTTATAATTAAGATTGACTTGAATAAAAATAATCAAAAATGTATATTTGATGACATAATGTGTGTGTGTTTCAGGAAGGACCAGGTGAATGGCTGACTCTAGATTCTCAGGTCATAATGGCGGATAATGAAATCTGTGGCACCAAAGACCCAACATTCCACCGTTTGCTTGTGGACACGCGCTTCGAGCTGCCGCTAGGTGAGAAGCCACACAAATACAGCATCTCTAGAGACCTCGTGGAACAAAACCCAGGGTCAAATGACTTTACTGCATGTCTGTTAGCTTTGAACTCATCTACACGCTTAAGAATACAGGTGCTTTACGATGCCATAGAACAAGCTTTAACATCTGAAGAACATTTCTGTTTCACAAAAACTTCTTTGTGGTGAAAAAAGGTTTTTCCAATTATAAAAAAGTAAGAAAGAGACGGTTCTTTTAAAGAAAATTTGACATAATGGTTCTTTGTGGAAATAAAAATGGTTTTACCTTTTAAGCACCTTTAACGGGTCGATTTGTACAAAGCTCATTGTTCTTAAAAAGCGATGTGTGCTCTGATTGGCCAGTTATCCAGTGCACTATGAAGTGTGTGACAAAAATGTTCCCTTTCGGTCAGTCACTTGACTGACTCAATGACTGGCATCATGGGGTCTGGCCTGGGAGACCAATCTGCTCTGATCTTAGAGATCACTGAGATTGTCCCAGTGCATATGGGTATTTAAGATGGCAGCGCACCTCACGTGATACTGCGTCCCGGCGCTATGACACCAAAACAATAAAGGCATTTGTTGATCCAGTGGAGACATAATTACTGATGATCGTGACTTAGTTCTGTCTTTGTACACGTGGTGTTGCATCACGCCTCGTAAACAAAGCAGCATGTCTGCATTTGTGATCGGAGAAACAACAAGCACTACCCTTCACTGCTCAAAACTCACGTTTGAATGGTAAGCAGCGGCTTCTTTTAATAAGAAAAGCTCACTATCTTAAAGTTTGTGAGTCGTCAGCAGCAGACTGTTCTTGCAGAGGTAGAATTGCCTCTCTTTCAAGTCTCTGTGCACAGCCAGCATAGACTGCTCTGTCATGGTTCAGGAATCAATCCTCCGTGCTGAATTTGTGTTAAACTGTTCTGGAACAGTGTTGGAAACACAACTTAACACTGATTTCTAGTCGTGTCCTCTTTTGGAAGCACAAACAAAGTAGTTTGACTTTCACAACGACACACAGCATCTCCAGAACATGGCGCCTGCCATGCCAATAATAGCTCTGTCTTCTTTCTTGGTGTAAACATCGTCTAAGGTTACATAGGTAACCCAGGTTCCCTGAAGGAGGGAACAGAGACGTTACATATGGGAACTAGCATGAGAGACCAATCGCCTTCGAGTAATGAGAAAAGGCCAATGAATATTGTCATGCATTAATTACAGCCAGGTGCACCTTATCACAGCATGGCTGGAATGCACTTACAAGTTTTCACTGAGGAACCGAGCCGGCGTCAGCACGACACAGGGTCATGGCAAGGAGATGTAACGACTCTGTTCCCCCCTTCACTTGAGTCACTTCGACGTTACATGTGGGAACATACCCGTGGAAAACGCCACGACCCTGTGGCCGTGTTACGCAGAGACCTCGGTGCCGACAGGCAAGTGTGTCAGCAGGAGAGTCTGCACGTAACCTCCTCAACGCCCCGGGGGCCAAATGGGGACCCCGCAGGGATGCCAAATGTACTGAAGCATGGGTTGAGGGTGGAGACATGAAGTATAAAAACTGTTTTTTCATGTGAATTAAAGGAATACACTATATCGATAGATATGGATATAAGTGAAGGGAAACACGGCCTTCTGGCTGACTGTGGAAGATAAGAAAATTTCTGAGCCACAACCTTCTGGGCGAAGGAGACCCAGTAGAAACACAACCAGAGCTACTCTGCTCCGACTGCGGGGCAGGAGGAGAGGAGTTCGCCTTGGCATAGGGGAACCTCTAAGAAAGGCACACGCATCTGTGTCCGAACGGACAGTGGTGTTGAGGATGCCTCTGTATCTGGGCGGGCGCCTGGCAAACTGAATAGCATAGTCAAGGCGTACCGTCCATATCAACCACTTTGAGGGGTTGGGGAGCTGTAACCAGGCCTCCAACCGGATCCCCAGGTATATCAAGGGTACGGTAACAGCTGTGCCCACGGTGGGGCAGCCTGGTGGGAAACCAAGGAGGGGATCGGCCCCAGAAGGATGAACAAGGATGAGCAGGAGCTGTGAAATCCCTCCGAGGCAGGATGTGATTGATCGCCTCAGTCTGCTGCTGGACTGCCGAGTACTTCTGGGCAAAGTGGCATTAAGGGTGCTCCAAAGGAGACGCTGGTCCCGGTGGCATTCGGAGGAGCAGTCTGCTTGGGAAGCACCACGGCTGGACTACAGGGTGCGGCATAAGTTCGCAGAGGGTTCCCAACCTGCAAAACATTCTGAACCATCACCCTAAGGTCCCACAGGCACCTCACCATGGCAGCGGAAAAGCCTTTACTGCTCGTCGTACCATGGGGAGGACGCACAGGGAGCCGTGCCGCGATGAGTCATCCACAAGCACCGCCTCAGCGTGCTCCCCCCAGACACATTAGGCTGCGCTCCGTCTGAAGAGGTGAAGAAACTTCCGCACCCAGAAGCGCACGGTCGGATCGACATCCCGAAAAACGCCTTTCCAACCGCGAGAAATGGCTCTTTTGTGACAGCCGGTGTGCCCAGGGAGGACATCTCGTGGCATGCTGTGCACTCAGTGGTCGAAGTCACTCGCTGGTAGGCAAAGGCTGTCTTGTCTCAGCCTTGAAAAAAGGCTACCAGCCCTTGGGGATCGCCAACAGCCGCCCAGTCACTCTTTGCTGCGGCGAACTCCACAGGAACTCCATTAGTTTTTTGGATTTCTTTCCTCCAGACTCGATCAGCATACACTGCTTTTAGGCGAGGTTACAAAGTGAAAAGCTGCAAGTGCATTCCAGCCATGCCCTCTTGTGTTCACGCTGTGATAAGGTGCACCTGGCTTTAATTAATGCACGCCAATGTTCATTGGCCTTTTCTCATTACTCGAAGGCAATTGGTCTCTCATGCGAGTTCCAATATGTAACGTCGGAGTGACTCGACTGAAAGGGAAATGGGTGGTGTATATATTATAAAACCACTCCGTAATGTAGAAAAGTGGAGGCATGTTTAAACGAGCCATTTTATGGCTCGTCATGGCCTAATGGATAGGGAGTCGGACCTGTATCCCAAAGGTCGTGGGTTCCAGTCCCAGGTCCGGCAGGGATTGTAGGTGGAAGGAGTGAATAACCAGTGCTCTCTCCACCTTCAATACTACGACTGAGGTGAGACCCTTGAGCATGGCTGCCCACTGCTCCGGGTGTGTGTTCATGGTGTTTGCGTGGTTGTTCACTTCTCACTGCTGTGTGTGTGCACTTGGATGGGTTAAATGCAGAGCACAAATTCCTAGTATGGGATACCATACCTGGCCACATGTCACATCCTTTCCTTTCCTTTTATGGGTCTCCTAAAGTATTGTAAATTAATAATAATAGTAATAAAAATAATAATACTACCTAGATAGGCCTCAACCTTCATGGATGCTGGATTTAATAGCCTTGCTGAAAGGGTCACACAGGCAGCAGCCTGGTCTACAAGCAGCCAAAAATGGAAAATGCTTCTAGATGGAAAAGGTTTTCGAATTGGTGTCAGTCCATAGAGATAGACCCATTTTGCTGTGAGGTAGATTAAAACTTGTCATTTCTTCAATCCATGCTGGAAACAGGAGTAACAGAATCAACCTTGAGAGGGTATGTAGCTGCTATATCTGATCATCATGAAGGTGACGTCATGATGAGGTAACACAGTTGGATTTCAACCTCTTGTCAGGAGATATCTAAAGGGGGCTCGCAGGCTGTGTCCAACTCGAGCCCGGCTAATTCCATCTTGGGATCTTAATATTGTCCTGAAGGCTCTGACAGATCCACCTTTTGAGCCATTACATAAGATTCGGTTGGAATTTCTCACATTGAAGACTGCATTTCTTTTGTCTATCTCATCAGTTAAGAGAGTGAGTGAGGTTCATGCCTTTTCTGTACATCCTACAGTTTTGAGATTAGGAGAAAACGGCTCATCTATTTAACTTCTTTCAAACCCTGCATTTCTGCTAAAAGTTCTGCCCCATTCCTATGTTTTCAGGCCCTTGGTGCTATAACCTTTCCATCTACCTCCTCATAATTCAGCGGAGTCAGCCAGACTGCATCTAATCTGTCCAGTTAGGGCACTGAGAAGGTATATTTCTTGTACGCAACAGATAAGGCGTATGGATCAGTTGTCTGTCATGGAGACTCTGTGCAAGGCCAGGCGGTGTCCAAACAGAGGCTGGCAATATGGGTGGTCAGGCTGATAGAGCTAGCCTATCACAGTGAATGGATGCCTCCTCCACAGGGAGTGGTGGCCCACTCAACATGAGGAGTTGCTGCCTCCTGGGCATTGTTGAAAGGTGCTTCTCTGGAGGATGTGTGTGCAGCAGCTGGTTGACATATGCCAGATTCTATCGTCTAGATGTTGCTACAAATGTCTCAACGACTGTCTTGCAAACAGCACACAACAGACATGATCTGCCTTATATATACAATATCAAGGAGTTGAAATCCCTCAGGGAGCATTTGTCACTAGTCTGCAAAAAGAGAAAGGGCCGGCTGCTTCGCACCTGTATTTATAAACCTTTATTGCAAGTGGGGCGTGGTTAATTTGATATGTGGTTAATTTGATATGCCATCTCCTGACAGCTCATCCCTAATGAGGCTGACCCATACTGGTTCATACTGTGGCATGTTGACATTCACAGAACTAGGTTACCCATGTAACCCATCATTTTAATTATATAGAGCAGTTACATTGCTTCTTATCATGAAAGATTGCCTTTGGTTTTGTACAAGGCACACATTATGCTATTATTTGTTTGTTTTTTTCTGTTTGTTTTTTGTGTTATTAATATAAAACAGAATAACTAAAATGTAAATGTTTGCTCACCCAGAGAAATTGAAATCCATCCTGAGGTCATCGGTACAAAAGCCATCAGTTCCACAATTTATCTCAAAATCCAGCTATGGAATGAATATATTAAGATGGCAGAAGCATTCTTAAATCATAAAACAAAAAAATCACAGTAGTTAATATGTTGACCAAATACATCATCGGATTTTCCTTCTCTTAAAGTAGACAAAGAGGACCCAATCAAAGAAGTGAGACAAAAAAGGTTTTTATTTTAAATTATTAACTGAGAAAAATGTACCAGTGTTACAAATTTGTGTGTTGTAAATGTATGTGAATCTTTAGGATTAGCTGTTTACTGGACGGTGAGTTCTGGTTCAGAGGTATTTTAATTCAGTGGAATGACTACCAGGTGTCATCGCCTGTCAAGTTGTATTTAAAGAACAGGGACATTTCAGAGCCTGATCATGTTTGTGGAAGAGAATCATGGCAAGGAGCAAAGCATACAGTACCTCAGGACAACAGAAAAACAGTTGCTGGAAATATATATATTAAAAAAAAGAAAATGGAGGAAATTCAAGACCGCTGTTACCCTCCCCAAAGATCACGAAATGTAAGGAGCTGAAGCAAGCAGTTAATAGGAAGAAACCCACCAACATCCTAGAGTTGAAGCAGTTTTGTACTTAGGAATAGACTAAAACTCCTGCATACGTTTATGCAGCAATGATCAAGAAACTTTATCTGCAATTATCGCTGCAAAAAAAAAAAAAAAAAAGTCACACCAGATACTAAATTCCCATACTTTTGCAATGTACGAATATGTAACGATGGACCATTTCTGTCAATGAACAATTTGATTTGTTTGATTGGGTTCTCTTTGTGTACTTCCAGGACTTGTGCGAATATCTGATGTTTTGGGTCACATTTATGCAGAAATATAGAACATTAGAACATTGAAAAGGGTTTACAAACTTTCAAGCAGCACTGTATATAAAAAAGATGAATTAAATAAAATTATAACACGACTTCATGAGATACTTGATTCTGATTCATTAGTCATCACATTCCAAGGTTTGTTATTCCCAGATAACAACCGGTGAAACTAGTAACACAGGCTCATCCGGGTACTACCAATAATTTTGACTGTTGCTAATTATATCACTTCGCTGTCGCTGACAGTTTGGCAAAAGCAGTGGATGGCTAGAACATGACTGGACTGACTCCCCAGTTAAAAAAATTAATACAATTGTATTATATTATATGTTTTTTTTTTTCAATTTTGGGACAAAAAGCTGTGCAAAAGGTGGGATAATGTACAGCCAGCAGGTTGTTATCGCAGAATAAAGCCCTTCAGTCTTACACAACAGACTTTGCGTCAGGCTGCGATAAACTTTTTTTATTCTGTGATAACAACCTGCTGGCTGTACATCATCGCTTACAAAACGCTATATGTTTTCAGTGGATAGTTCACCCAAAACTCAGAATTCTTTCATCATCTGTTGTTTCGTTCCAAATGATTTTATTTCTTTTTTCTTTCATAGAATGAAAAATAAACTATTTTGAAGAATATTTCGGCAAAATTTCTACTAACCAGAAGAAAGAATTTCTTACAGGTGACATACAGTAAATAGTAATGAGCTATCCCTGAAAGATACATGTGATATTGACCATGAAACATATGTCTTCTCTTACATTGTGGTCTGTGGTGGTCTTTATCCCCGGCAGCAGTATTGGTTTTATGTTTTGCAGTGAGGCAGATGGTAGACCCTCAAAACTGAATGTTAACTGATTGGACAACGGGTTCAGAGCATCTTCTAGGAAATCCTGATGGGATACATATAAGATATTCATGTGCCATACATTCAGTTTGTGTTGGCACATTGTTGCATATTATTATAAATTACAACACTTAAATATATATAATTCTAAACATTATTTCACACAGCAGGAATAACAGACTCTGATATGTAAAAGTATAAAAAAATGTTTCAGACTTACGTCTATAAAGAATCGATGACTTTGGCATGTTTCTTTATTAAGCCTAATGTCCATCATGGAACTGCTGAAGTGATTTTTGGCTTCTTTGGAGAAAAATGCTCGATATTTCTGCCGCTTGGTATCCAGAGTTATGTTGAAATTAATTTTTGCTGTTAAGTCTATATAATAAACATAAAAATACATTTATTTGTTTAGATTTTTTTTACATTTAAAAAATGTAATACTGGATAATATTTGAACATATTTATTATATAAATACTGTACAATGATCACAATCATTACAGTAAAAACAGTAATATTGTGATATATTACTACAATTTAAAATATAACTCAAAATGGATTTTATATAAAAAAAAAAATTTAAGTACTGACCCTTGCCACTGTCATTTCTGACTCTGAAAATTTTGTCTATTTAAATGGATTCTCTCAGAGTGAATAAAACTTGTGTTAAAAAGTGCCACTAGTTTACTTCAACAAAAGCCTGGTTTTTCAGACTGGTTTCCTAAAAACGCCCCCACATCCAACCGACAGTCCTGCGCCCAATTTCATGCCATTGGTTGAGCCAATGCTGCTGCCAAAGTACTGTATATGTTATCATGTAAATATTTTGGTATACACCACAAAGACAGTAAACTTATAGCTGTCCCTGCAGTTTAAACTGTCACTGGAGAAACAATCTGCACTTTGACTTTACACATTTTATAATATCAAGGAATATTGATCTTTACCTCACATCTATGCCATATGTACATGTACAAACTACTACTACATATACTGTAAAACATTACTTTGGTGTAAAGCTGCTTTGCAATGATATATATCATGAAAAGCGCTATACAAATAAATTTGAATTGAACTGAATTTAATTGAATATTTCTCATTTTGGATAAACCTGTTATGCTGTGTCTGTATGGACTCATGGTGAAGCACACTGCCATGATGTTACTCTGTGACTGCTCTGTTGATATTTTGGATGGGTTGTAAGTTACTTTGGTTTCCAAATTCACGATGGGTCTGGACCTGAATGATCCACATATAACATAAGAATGGTCATGACTGAATCTGTATTTCTGTATATAAATTATTTTATATTTAGAGTTCTTTATAAAACAAAAACACACCTGAGAAGCAGAACTGCTCCCTTGGTCCCAACAGCAATATCAGGAAGGCTGTCACTGCTCTGGTCTGGAGAGGACTGACTCAATGAAATCCCAAAGAACTGCAAGCCTGGTTTCACAGATGACCCAGCGATCCTCTGTCATCAAATACAGTGAAGAAAAGAGGGAGAAAGAGACACAGAGTACTTCAGGATGAAGGGTCTTCAGGTAGAACAGAAAAACGTTTCAGTTAAGACAACTATTATGTTATTATAGGCACTAATGACAATAAATACATGAAACACTGATCTTTAGTTATTGATAAAACAACAACTTTGGTAACACGGTTAAATAATTGTCATGCTTCATGAATGTAGTCAAATATATAAACTGTAAAAAATGAATAAAAACATCCTTAATTTTAAATGACTTATTTCTTTCTTTCTTTTTCTTTTTTTTTTAAAGATTTCTAGTACTTCTCACAACAACAATATCAACAAATACAAGATTTGTGTCTTTAAAGTGAAGTAATAAAATGTGTTTTTATCCTTTTTTCGGACCCTGGACCACAAAACCAGTCATAAGAGTACATTTAAATTTAAGAAAAATAAGCTTCCCATTGATATTTGGTTTCTGGAACCTGGACTGGTTTTGTGGTCCAGGGTCACATTTGTGCAAAGTTCCAAAACAGCGGTTTTAACTGTCAATTTGTCTTTTTACTCTTTTCCCAACCATTGCACCTGTGAATATCTAGGATTTATTTCATTTAATCCTCCATTGAAGATGTAGATGCTTCCCTGTCCATCCTCTTCTAAAGGAGCTCCAATCAGCACATCCATGTAACCATCACCATTCAGATCTGCTGGACTGGACAGAGAAGAGCCAAACCGACCCTTCTGACCTGCCATTCCCACCAGCTCCATACCTGAATAATCAAAGTTTGACTAAGAAGAGAGACCAGAGAGGGAAGTAAACAAACAATCAAATCAAATATCTAAACTTTAATCAGAACTGATTTTCATAATAATCTAAAACATTTAATCCCCATCACTTACCCAATAATCGGGGGTGTAAACAAACACTTTGCCCTCCCGGTCAGGCTCCATGTACGTTGGTGCAGATACCAACAGGAGGACTGTATCAGAGTCACGTTTCAAATCCACCACACAAACCTCTGCTCCAAAATATGAGCCAATCTGGGGCTGAGAAAGGAGAAAGGGAAGCTATATACTTTTAGATGCAGTCAATTTCAAGCTTACTTTCACTTGTTTGTGAGATGTGCTGATATTTTACACAAATATGAGTTTTGTAACCTTAGGAGGATCCAGTTGTTTCACACTTATATATTGAATATAATCAATTCTTGAAACAGTAACTTGTCCCTTATGCTTGTGTCTTGGTGCTCCCATGAATGCATACTTTCTTCCAAACACTGTTGCTATTGCCAAAGAATAACCTGTAAATAAAATAGACTTTAAAATGTAGATGTATTTGACCGAATACATTTTGAAATACACAGTCAAAGAAGAGATCTTACCTAAATAACTGTCATGCTGACTTCCAGCTTGAAATCCTTTTGACTGATCATTTTGTGAGGATAGCTGATATCCACCCTTCCACTGGAAAGCTCCCACTGCAGTCATTATTACATCTGTCTGAGTGCATAATATTAGAGGAATAATCAGCTGCTTGTATTAGAAGCACAGACGTTCTATTTAGGCTTAGGCTTTTAACACTGGAAATATAAACGCTTGGTCATTCTAAACAAAATCCTGTTTCCCCTTCAGTCATTTCACTACCAAGTGACATATGGGATGTAACGTCTCCATTTCCCCCTTCAGGGAACGAGGGTTACCTTCATAACCTAGATGTTATCTTGCTTGATACTTCCACACAACTTATTCAGTTAATCCTTTGTATTCATAAACTGGGTTAATGTTCTTATTTCCATATTTGAAGTCAGCATAATTAATTGGATGAATGCTGCATTTGATGTGTTTACATAACGGGTCTGGGACATCCTCACAGAACTGACTTTTTATGTTATAAAGGTAAGAATGAAAGTCTTTTCTTTATCAATGTATTACTTGGGTTTAACACATTTAATACATCCAATGAAAAATATAACACCAACATGTAAAAAAAAAAAATAAATAAACAAACAAAATAGTTTAGTTTTTTTTTTCTTCTTCTTCCCTGACAAGTTGGTGCTGTATCTTTTTCACTTGGATGTTATAAGTTGCACTGAGTTAATAAAGCTGGATAAAACAAAAAAACGTGTCTGTCTCAATTTTAGGCTGCAAAGCGACAAAATTTGATTGTTTTCTATACTCACTGTACTGTATGTATTTCATACTATATAATATTTATATATATATATATTATATATATATATATATCATGTAATGCATTTTTATGTTTGGTGTAATGTAATAATTACATTTGATATAAATGCTGCACTAAACCCGTCCTGTGCAAACTCCATCCGAGATGAATCACCAGAGGTCTGGGTTCCTAGCCAATAAAAGAAGCAACAACAATGTTAACTAGTAGTTCATTATTATTATTATAATTATTATTATTATATTATTATTGTAAATCAACCCAATGCTCACGATACAGGAGCTCATATAACAGCTGATAACTGTAAAATCTAAACATTCTGTTACTTATTATTTCTTTTTTTTTTCTCTGCAGACATACCTTCAATGGCAATAATGTTCTCTTTGAGTTGCTCACGAATATTGTTCAGTGCGTCAAAGTCACTAACTTTAAACACATGCTTATCGGTGGGTAAAGAAGCAATAATAGCTAGCTCCCTTCTTGCTTTTTCACTATTGAAAGCATTGCCAACCTAAGAAAAATTCAAAGTAGGGATAATACTCCATAAATATAATGTTTATAACTTTAAATTAAAATCTTTCCCAAGACATACTGTCTAGGAAGGGCAACATATTGATCTTACCCCAATAGAATATCGTGTTATATCTTTTTTTTGTGCTTGTTGAACAGCTCCACTCAAATCAGGTGAATCAGTTGATTCACCATCTGTGATAACAACCAGAATTTTTCGGGCTGATGGTCTTGCACCTCCGTTACTAACAAATAGCTCATTCCTGTTAATGGTATAGAATAGTATAGAATACTTCATCAATATATAGTTTATTGACGCAACTGTATAAGATATTAAGTTGTAACTGTATATGTAACTGAAATATGTTAATATTATTCATGGTTGAACTTTTTCTTTTCAAGTATCTTTGTAATTATGTTATGGTTAAATAAACGTTCAATGAAATATCAGAAAGCATGTCTTACACAAGTGTTTTTATAGCTTTTTCGGTTCGAGTCCAACCACGCTTTTGACGTATCTGATTCACTGCATATTCCCACGACATGGCGTTTTTGACTTGAAACTTCTCATGAATTGTACAATCTGAAGAGAACTGTGCAATGCCAAACTGTAAGACAAATAGATAGATTTAGTTAATGATGGTAAAATTTGTGTTAAAATCATATATAATATATTATTTAATAAATGAATTGATTGTCCTACCCGTGTATCATGGTCTATAAAACTTTTGATCATTTCTGTAACAAAACCCTTCATCTTATTAAAATCCACATAGTTTACACTTGCAGATCCATCCATTAAAAAGGCGATATCAATTTGGGATTTTGGACACTCTGAGGTAAAAAAATAAATAAATAAACTGCATCATATTATTATCAATCTGAAGCTGATCGACAGTGATAATCATGTCATATACAGTATGAAGATTGGTTTGGATTTGAATACCTCTCAGAGTCCTTGGCAAAGATCTGCTTACAATATTTTCTGAACTGATTTTAAAGCACATGCCGTTGTAAGTGGTTACATCACAGTTCTTAGGTATGGTTGGACCACAAACCTGAGATAAATATAGATGTTATTTCCAACATGACAAACTCTAATCTATCTATCACTTATTTATATGAATCAATGACTGAAATAATACAAATATTAACAAAATCATGCAGATGTCTTTATATTAGTACATGCACTGAATCTCTATTTAACACATCTGTTGACTAGAAGTAATGTTGCACCTACATATAGCTCACGATAGTGTTGGTAGAGTATTAGTAGACTTTTAGGTTTAGGGTTGTTTAGGATTAGAATAAGGATCTTCACAAAAAGTTACCAGATATTAATCAGACAGTTTACTAATAATGACTTGAGTTTTTAGCTGATTCTGGGGAATTAAGATCATCTTTACGACCATGTCACTTGCCAGGTCAACCGCCATTAACTGAAAGATTATATTCATATACTCTGTGGATATATGAATGGCAAATAAAGAATGACAAGTGGGCCAAAATAATGTATGAACTGGCCAAAAGATTGAAGTAAGCTGTTTGACACAGATATAATATTGCCTGGAAATTTACATGTCATAGAAAAGAAACATAGTGAATATGAAAAAGACTGGTTTGTGGGAGAAAAAGGGGAAACTTTGAATTTTGAGAAAATGTTCTGGGCAGACAGAACATTTTTCATATTCATATTTCATGAGCAAAGTTAGTCTGGCAAAGCCGTTTTAGAGCATTTCCGTTCCCAAAAAAGTGAATGAAACTAACAAAATGGTGGTTAGTCCAGGATTTAAGATCAATAAATGCAGCTGTCAGACCAAGGGCTACTTCAGTGCCAAATGCATACACAGTCTTGTCACAGGTACCACAAAATGCAAAATTCTGTTTAGTGATTTATTTAGCTAATGCATTTTCTTCCATGCCAGTGAAAAAACATAGTCAAATTTGGTTTGCATTTGATTTTAATGGAAAGGGCTACAAATTTCTGTGTTTGTGATGCTCTATAATCTAATGAAACACTGCAAAGAAGGCTTGAACCTTTGACACTGACAGCTGTGACTCTCCTGAAGCACTTGGCTTAGGGGGTCATAAGGCCAGCATTTTAAGTCTACAATTTGTAAAACAACAGGTTACTTTTTTGGGTCATGCCACTACTCCAAATGGTAAGTCACTGTCTGAAAAAAAGAGTAAAAGCTATTAAAGACTTGCTAAAACCTCTCACAAAATGTGGTGATTTTTTTGGAATGAGTCCCTACTGTAGAACAGTTATTCCTAATTATGCAGTGCTTGAGCAACCTCTGAGAGCCTTAACAATAGGGAAGGGTTTAAAATCAACTGACAAAATTGACTGGGCAGGAGAGTCAGAAGAGATTTTTGAACATGAAGTTTCAACTGTCTCAGGCACCAACTTTTGGGCCTATAGGTGTCAAAAAGTGCTTTTATTCAGATGGTGGACAAAAAAAATTGGTTTTATGCCATCTGTATTGTTGCAGACTCATGGTGACAAATCGAGACCTGTGGCTTAGCAGCAGGTGTCCCTCAAGGGACAGCCGTGGCCTAATGGATAGAGACCTGGACCTGTAACCAGAAAGTTGGTCCGGCAGGGATTGTAGGTTGGGGGAGTGAATAACGTCTCGGTTACGTATTGTAACCCTCGTTCCCTGAGGAAGGGAACGGAGACGTCACGTCGGTGACCGACGAATAAGAATCTCGCTTTGAGATGCCAAATCAACCCTGCGTGTATGCAAACACGCCAATGATTTTCATTGGCATACGCTGATTAGGATCAGCTGAACCCAATCGCCTTGCAAGTATAAGTAGGTCAGCCGATCTAGCGTTCATTAACTTTTCGCTTTAAAGCCGAGCAGTTCATGCAAACGTTCCAGAAGCCATTTGTACTCTGCGAGCGGCGGAGAAAGGCTGGTGTTACGGCGTTGCAGCAGGCAGCAGGCGTTACACCCGGGCCCTGCTGGCACAGCCTCAGCCTGCTCGTCGCCGGTGCAGCAGCCGCGTCGAGGAGCCGACAGCTGGGCTCCCGCCCAGCCCGTCCAGGCCCCTGCAGGAAAACACAAGGGCAGGAGGTCCCAGGACGGGTGAACCAGGGATAGAAGTGGACGAGCTCTCCACTCCCTCTCCGGTGGAGGGCCGGGGGGAGAAATTCCAAAATCTCAACAAGAAGAGTGGTTTTCTCTATCTCTGGGTCCCCTGAGGGGACGAGGTGCTGTGGACAGGCCTATACAACAGCTTTTATTACACACTCACTGTCCTCTCATTTCAGGCAGCAGTTAGAGCGCAGGGAGCACGAACAAACGGACTTCCAGCCTCACTTATGCCGGGACGCAGGTAACATGCACATACACATGCAGGCCTCCCTCCGAACCGGCTCAGAGACGCTCGGACGGGACCCCTGCATCCCCCCTCGCTGCCCCATCACCGGCACCTCGGTTTTCCCGATGTTGCCTCTTGCTCGGTTCTTAGATGCCTGGATAGGGCTCAGACCGGCTCAATGGCTCATCCGCACCATTCGGCTCGGTCATGCGATTCAGTTCGCCTGGCATACTCCCAGGTTCAGGGGCGTTCGCTTCACGATGGTGGATGCAGACATTGCCCCTGTCCTGTGTGCAGAAATTGCTACTCTTCTGATGAAGAAAGCAATAGAGCCGGTCCCTCCAACCGATATGAGGACAGGGTTTTAC
>JAUCMU010022793.1:0-18963 GCA_032275025.1 Enteromius treurensis | reverse complement strand
CTGGCGAGTTCCCATATGTAACGTCTCCGTTCCCTCCTTCAGGGAACGTGGGTTACAATAGTAACCTAGACGTTTTCTGCCTGACAGGCACTTAAAGCGATTCCACTCATGGATGAGGTAGGGGGTGCCGGGTGGGGAGGGGGATAATAGATCGTTCGCAGGAAGGGGGAAGGTTGTTTCACTTCTTTAGCTCCAAGTTTCTGCGTGGTCTAGACAGCAGTCATTTCAAAACCTTAAATGGAATAGACTGTGATAAAGGAGGATGCTTTACTTTCTTTATGATACTCAGAGGCTAAAAGCATGGTAAGTGTGTTCTGCCTTCTTTGTCTACACAATTTAGAGTAAAGTGCATTTGTGCCGGCATGTGCGCACATAGACATGGACTACTAAATATCTTAAATTTTTCCCTTAATAATAGTTTTTTGTTTCCTCCTCTGTGCTCTTGTATTGACTTTTCAAACAAGCTCAGTGTGCCTAATCAGCTGAAACTGAGAATTGAGGCAAAAAGCCAAGCTTTGTGCTTGAATTCCAGACAAGTTCATGGCCTGGTCTGGATTTTCAGTCTTTTACTTGGAATCAAGAGGCTGAATTTACTTTCAGGAGTTCCTGGTTCCGTATTGTAATTTCTTTACTTTTTATTTGATTTGTGGCTTTAGATTCTATCAGTGTTTCATATGTATAAAATAAATTATAAAGCAATAAAAATCTCTTAATAAATAATAAAACATATAATTCTAAAACATTTATGTTGATAATATTAAATAATAAATCAGTATTACATCTCTTTAGTAGATTTCTTATGGCACATAAAATCTTTTATAAGCGTATTTCGCTGTACATGCGTCTAGTCTAGTTTGTCTTTGGCGAGAGCAAACACTAACCAGCAGGCTCCGTCACTTTCAAGGACTTTCTGGGAGCACAGTAGCTTTCAATATTTACCTGTGTGTGCTGTTCATCGATGCATGAGTCCTGTTTGCTGTTTATTTGTGTACTCTGCTTAGTCAACCAGTTTAAAGTTTTATGTGGATGAAAGAAAAAAGCGAAATGTTGGATATTCCATCCACTGTTTTGGTCGAACCAGTTTTGAAGCCAATAACCATTAAACAGATGATATTACATTACGCCGATGATGATTGACATTCCTGTGGGTGTGGAAAAGCAGTTTTCCTATTCAGGCTTTTGGTGAGTTCACTGACTAAACCACCCTGCTGGGAATGCTGTTTGAAGACCTACATTCATCGAGTCGGCAAGACGGCCCAATTAGCCAAGTTAAGATTCCTGGTCTGAGGTGCCGTACATGGGAGTAGCAGGTCAAGTGTAGATCAAGAAAACTGTAATTGGAGTTCGCAGAGGATTAAGACAGATTAGATCCACTGTGTTCAAATTCCTCTGGTGAATGTGGAATTTCTTGAATCATGTTCACTCATTATGCTGCCGAATGTATTCGTAGGTATTCCAACAGCCTTCTGGGAGCCATTTAACGAGGAATAAATTACTCACATTCATTTTTTGGGAAATAAGTGTGATTTGTTATAGTATATAGCTCGTTTTTGAAGCAATTTCAGGGACTTTTACTTTGAATGCAAGAGTGGAGCAGTATTTGGCAGGTAAGGCAGCATAGTTTGAAGGCCGTCTACTTTGCTCTAGTGACTTTGACCATCCACCGTCAAAATTTTTACCTCAGAAAACAAAAAGATTGACTAATATTACATGTAAAACGAGGAAACAGAATTATGCTATTCAGTATATTTGTATATATAATTATAATATATAATTATCATTTATATTGGATTGTTATGAAGTATTAATATGTTTGAGCTCATAACCCCACTCTTATCACTAACCCCTGCATAACAATTACATTTAAGCTATGTGCAATATTTTAATATAACAAATCATTTTAAAAGCATTTTTTATTATATTACGTAGTTAATATAAGATAATAAGTCCATTTTACGCACTGTATTCTACGTCTTCTAAAACCATGTTATGGTTTTGTATAAAACTATTGTATTGTAGTCAATTCATATCATCTTCTTTCAATTGGCCTTCAAATCTCATTCAAAAAATACATTCAAATTTGACACGTTGCAGTTGGTTTACTTTAAACCTGAATCAAGGATATGACATATTGAGTATAAGGCATAAAAGTTGTAAGGACTACTTTTATGGTGCTTTTTTGTATTGTATACAGCTGACAGTGAAAATCTGTGTCAGACTTATCATTGGTTGTAAAATCCAGGGATACTATAATATATATATTTATAATTGTAAATTATCGATCTGTTACCTGCTTTGTAGATTAATTTGTAATGTTAGGACATCCTGATGTCTGCTTGAAAAAATAAGCTTGGCTTGAAAAATGTAAAATCGGTAATAAATGCCATAGAAAAGATGCTTTAAAGTAAATTCCTGGCATGTTAGTTTATTTTTCATACCTACTGGCTGATATCCCAGTCAAAGCGAAACATTCGATTTTACTTGGAATTGTCCGAACATGCTTCTGCTTATGTATCATCTCTTTTGTAAGTAAGCTGTACAAACACCTGTGATGAATACAAAGGAAGCATAAAATGTCCCCCCCCCCCAAGATGACAAGACAAAAGAAGCAGTATGTGTGTAGAATGGCTCACTGATATCCACAGGAAATGTCTTGTGCTGCAGAGACAGCGAGAGAGTTCAACAAACAGCAAGTAATGTCAGACTTGTCACCATTACAGTCTGTTTTTCGCAGTGTAGAAAAACAAAACCGTTTTTTTTTCATCTCTTTCTTCCTTTTTTTTTTTTTTTTTTTTTTTTTTAATAAATGGTTTAAGGTGATTTGATACGTGATATTTTGCCTGCCAAAACAACCATTTCTGCAGTACTACTGTGAAAAAGAAATTCTTGTAAATATAACATCCACAGAATGTCTCAAAGAACTCTTTGTGTTCTATATATATTCCGTTGACAACTTGTACATTATAGTAATAATTGACTAAGAGAAAAAAAAAGAATAGAATAGAATCAATGAATAGAATATAACAGCATGGAAGCATACAAAAATAACTAAATAAAAATAAAACACAGAAGTAAATCAATGAGTGCCATTCAACAAATTGTATACACAATCTAGACTACTTCATATATTTGATAGCCAAATTGAAACTAAATTTAGATTCTGGAGCTAGAATTTGTAAAAGTTTTTATGTTTTTAAAATCTTCCCAGAAACAGTTTATAGTATCAGTGTTTGTCAATTTTATTGTGTTTGAGGGAGCTCATGTGATGTCATTATGCAGCCACACAGCGTCTTTTGTATTTTGAAGTGGCGCTCAAGGGTTAAAAGTCTCAGATTTGAAATAGTAGGTATATGTCATGCCAACTATAGTACTCTCACAAGCTACGTACTTCCAGAAGTACTTGGAGAAAGAAACTGGGTAGTGAGAACAGCTAGGGTTTCTGTGAAATAAGCCTCCTCTAGGCAGGGGCTCATTCTCCACTGTAATCCTTGAATAGATCTTCCACATGACAAAGGCCTGATGTCATGCACTCCTTCTGTGTGTGTCAAGCTGGCAGACATACCCTCGATTCACAGCACGATCTGTCCGCAAGTCCAAAAACACTGAAGAGTGAGGACATCCATGTCCACAAAGAGACGACTTAATCATGAGAAGAGCGCTGTATGAATAACAGATGTACAGAACCACAAAGCAGGAGTGAGCAGAAGAAGAGCCCCTCATTCAAATGCACGATAGACATGATAACATGAGTTATTAAGAGGGAGATTATGGGATTTGACATCCTGTGAAATGGAGATTTATAGGATTTAAACAAGTCATGTCAAAGATTTTTACAGAATATGTAATTCCTACAATTTTCATTGATTATATGAAATCTAATTATTAAATGAAATGAAATTAATTGATAACAAAAACACACTATATTGCAGTCTGCTAGGGCCTGAGCTATATATAAAATTGAGGTGTATGATTATCTTCGAAACAATTCACTCAGAAATTAAAACATAATTTTGAAGTAGCATTTTCGTTTAAAACATACTCAAATCGTTTTTGTTTTATTTACAAATAATGTTTACATTAAGTAATATAAATATTGGTGTTGACAATATTTTATAAGCTTGTAATCAAATATTACAGCAAAATTAAGAATTTTGCCATTTTACATTTTATAATTAATCCAATTATATTATTTTTTAATAATAAATGTGTAAAATTATATTTTTATGCATCTGAATAATAAATTATATTTTAAATAATTATGGTTGAATATTTATATATTTTTCGTTCATTTTACATAAAACTAATAATAGTTTTGGTCATTTGTGTGTGTGTGTGTATATTAGGGGTGGGCATAGATTATTATTTTTAATCTAGATTAATTTTTAAATATATATATGATTAAATATAAATTTGATTGTTATACACACGCACATACATATAAATGATTAAATTAATGTTTTTTTATATTATTTTATTTTTTTATTTAATCAGACTCACATATACAGTACATGCTGTGCTTTAAGATTTTATTTCAGGTACTTTTGCTTCTCACAAAACATTTAGTGAAGCTTCACTGATGCAGATGCCCTGTATAAAGTACAGTCAAAGCAGATTGATTTGGCCCAATCACCACCCGTCGTCCTATCCTGACCCTTCCTCACCCTCTAATAATTGGACAGCAAACCTCTATGACATCACAGACGGAAGTCATGCACATGGCTGCTGTCAAGTGTGATGGCAGACGCTGAAGGGGGGAATTAGAGATGTCTGTTAGAATAGACGGGGCATCGGAGGGCATGGGAAAGTGTGGCGGGGTCACTGGACACGTGTGTGGAACCCAAAGAATACTCAATCAACTGGCCAGCCCTTCAAGATGTATCCTGCTCCTGTCCAGAAGGTCCAAACTGAGAACAGCTTGTTTTCCCAAACTAGAAATGCAGATTAGTTTTTCTTTCCTCCCCTAAACTCCATTTTGTTTTATTGCTAGCTAATGAAGAGTGTTGCATTTTATGAAACTTCAGCTGTAGCGTTATATCATATTAGTATTTCTCAAATCCACATGATTCACATTAATCAAAAAATACAGTGTTTTGTAGAAAAAAAAAAGTTCACAGGTGGTTGGGCTGGAGTAAACGTTGAACGTTCAATAATGATGACATATGCTCGTTTTGGAGCGTTTTGGCACCAAGGGAACAGAAGGGATGAGGCCGTTTTAAAAGCAAGGTTGCTTTGCTTGACTTCCCCTCCTGGAGCGATCTCCCCCTCACAGGACTGCTATTTTATTAACAATTCATATGGAAATGAGGGGCAAGGAAAGACCAGATTCTCACATAAACTTGATGTGGCCATGAATGTGCCTCTGTGTTTGCCATGACCCTGCTGTGGCATAAGACACTGCCTGCTAGGGCCTGAGGGGCAGACACAAAGAAAGAAATGAAAAGCAAGCACATTCCTGCACGGCACACAAAGGCAGCAGGAGAAAGGGGGAGAGAGAAGGAGAAAAGACAGAATGAACCCCATCTCTCTCCCTCTTGCATTTTTTTTTTTCGCTGTGTGATACCAGCATTTTCTTCAAGTCACCCTGCCTTCGGGTCATTCGTCCTCTGCTCAGACTCTCTCTCCACTCTTTTATATCTAGGATCAATAATCATATATTAGGGTTCAGATGTCTACATTGAAAATCTGATATTTAATTCTTTTTAAGTCTAAAAAAACCCTATATGATATGAGAAATGAACAATCAATATTTTTTTTATGTTTAAATATTGCAATGTAATTTTGTAAGAAATAAATTAAATATAAATAATGTTAAAATAAAATAAATAATAATAATTATTAAAATAATTTCTATCATGTCAAACGGTCTTAAATAACAAAACATAAATGTAATGTTTTATTTATTATTTGCTCAGTTTGTTATGCTGATATAAATATCCTAGTATAAGATTATTGGTAATGAAACATTTAATTGAATTGTACTAAATTAAAGAGTAATACAGAGAGGCATTTTTTTCTAATGATCACACTGTGTCAAAATAACCAAACCAAACTCTTCTTATAAATAAAATCAATTTTTTGTTTGCTTAATTACAAAATATTGTGTATTTGTGCATTTGCATTTTTATATTTTGTATTTGTACATTTGTTATATTTCTATAAATTACACAAAAATGCATAGTATAAAATGTATATATACAATACAAAAATGTGTACATTAAAACACAATTTGCAGACATATTTTTTACATTTTAATAACTGAAAACATTAATATGTGCATCTTACAGTTGTTTTATATTTCTATGAATTGTACAAATTTATATTGCACAATATATTCATGTTTAAAATGCCCCAAAAAAATTTTTTATTTGAATATACAATATTTCTCATCCTTACAATTTTTCACACACACAAACACACACACCAATGTTGTTTTTTTGTGATTGATGGGGGCTCTCTTTAGGTCTAATGGTTTTTATACTGTACAGACTGTATGTGGTATTGCCCTACACTGACTCTACACCTAAACCTACCCCTTACAGGAAACTATGTGCATTTTTAGATTTTCATAAAAAAACACCATTTAGTATGCCTTTTGAATTACGGGGACACTGAACATTTCCTCATAAATCACCTTCATATTGTAATACCTATGTCATACCCATGTCATTATGCAAATATGTGTTCTCATAAACCACATAAACATGCACACACACACACACACACACACACACATAGTAACTGTCACACTGACACTCATGGGGTTGTTTCTTTACCATCTGTACAGTGAACTGTGCTTCTGTCTTTGAATCCTGGGACTTATGCTATAGCTCCATTAACCTGTTTAAAAAGCAATTAGGTTTGCGTGTGTGTGTTTGCTCAGGGTGCTTGTTGCAGCTCTGTAATTCATGAGCCGGACTCTTGCCTTTGGGGGGTGCAGGGGCGGTGGTGACCGCCGTCATCTTTTGTGTATTGACTCGTTTGTGTCACACTTCACATCAAGCCTCTAAATAGAGGGTATTTAACAGTTCTCAGGCAATTAAATAGATAATGGTGTTTTGTTAGCTTGTGTAATGCAGTGGGGATCTTTTTTTGTTGTGTATATTAAGAAGGGATCTGTCGGAGTTCTTTTTTGTTTTAAGAGCAACGGGGTAATTGAGGTACAATCCACAAAAATGAATAAAGTGTAGTAACTTCTATAAATAAATCTACATATGGAAGTAGAAAAAAAGACAGATTAATGTGAAATGGACAGAGCGTTACGAAGAAGCACAAGCAGTGGGATAATTGGCAGGCAGACAAGGTTATCGTTTGTTAGCGGTGACCAGAACGAGAATGGGCTGGAGACAATGTCGTATGGTCGGGTCAAGCTTTCTGCCTAATCTACTGGTGTGACTATAAATAATGCATAGACTGAGCTCAACAGAAAATCACAGCTGGTCTTGGCTTCATTGTCTATTGTGAATCACACGTTCGAGCGAGCCAAAAGAGCATATTGAACTGCTGCCTCAAAGTCAAAACACTAGGATGTACATCACAAATGACACTTTCGGACACGGCCGATTAACGCATAACGCAAGTGATAAAACTGCATTGGTTGGGTCACACTGACTGTTTTTTCTGTTCGTTCGATGCAGTTTCTTTTTTTTAATTATTGTTCTTTTTATTACTTGTCTTTCTTTTTTTGATATTTGATTTTAATCACTATTTTAAATGCTGTTCGGACCTTTTCTTAAAATGATTTTGAAAGGCACAATATTTCTTTCTCTCTCTGTTTATATTTTTATAGAATTAATGTCATTTTCTAACAGCTTACTTAAAGAGTCTACAAATTTCAACTGTTAAAACATGCACAACAATTTGGCTTTATAACACCGTTTTGTTCTGTGGTTGAAATTTGCATTAAAGTTGTATAAATTCTATGGGAAATGAGTGTAAATCGTATATTCCAAAGCTCCGTAATTAAAACAAATGCTTTGTTTTCTGAGCAGCTGCAAAGACTGGAAATAATTTTCCAATTATTTTTTAACGTTTGTTCATTTAAGGCCTATATTTTTATGACAATAGGCAGTAAATAGAATCAGATAGTGGGTGATTTCCAGACTCAAATCAGACCTTGAGCTTCCGTTTTCTGTGACCTCACCACCAGCTACTGACATGGCGTGTGTGGTACACTGCGTGGGGCTCCGTCCAATCAAATTTCTCCAAAAAAAATCCCTTCTTCAGCACCCTTAAACACCCAGTTCGGTGCATTCTCAATCTTTCACCAAAACTTAATTGAGCAGACATAAAAAAAATGTTCACTGCTGCTGATTATACTGTTTCTTTTTATGAAACGGCATTGAACATAAATTATACAAATTACATTGTAATTTATGTAAAGAAATATATGGGATCGGAAAAAGAGTACCACAAGAATATCCTTGCTTTCGAAAATTTTTTAAATAACATTTTTAAATATTAAATATTAGAATATATTTCAGTAAATATTTTTAACTTGCATTTGGGATATTTTTAAAGTTACTGTTTAACAATTAATTATCATATTATTCAGTATTTAATAATCATTATTAAACAGTAGATAATACTGAGAACTTACAACTAATTATAGCCAGAATATATCAGTTACGAAATATTTTGTAAATATAGTGTAAATATAGTGTGAATTAATACTGAACCATAAAAAATATAATTGCCTTTCAATTTTAATGTTTGCTATATTCTTTTTCTTCATATGTGCTGTCATATTTGATAATTTTTTTGTGCTATTTAGCATGCTTTAATATCATTTATATATTATACTGATGCAATTATATATCATACATCTAATGTAATTTTCATATATAGTGAAAATTCTCTATATAAATAATTTTAACACCATTTGAAGAATGTTAAAAAATTATTTTTAGTGTTTCATTTGTGGTCTTTTTCTGTCTCCGAAGAAAAGCATGCCTAAAATCCTAATAAAAGCAACGTATTGAAGAATACATTGAATTCATTTGTATTTAAGAAGGTTAACTCTAATTCAGTGATGCTTGACTAAATTCAGCACTCCAAAAATGTAATCATAATATGTACACAGTGAAAGCCCAATAATCCTAAAATAATTGCAACATGTCCAAGTGCCGAGAAAAATTCAAAGACGCACAGCTAAATGTTTCAGGTAGATATATTAAACACCAGAAAAAGGATTAGGGTTTCTTCATTTCCATTTAATCTTTTACATCAGCTTATTTAAAAATGTAGTAATACTAAATGTAAGAACAGAATTATACTTACCTTAAGACATCAGTATGTCACATTTAATGTTTGTTTTTTTTCCCTTTTTTTTAGAAAGAAACTCATCTATTTGCCACCCATGCATATTTTAAGATGGCTTGGAAACAAAAGCAGTGCATTTGCCAATTTTTTGGTTTAAATAGTCTAAAAAGTCCCTCTGCGGTTAGTGGTCATCCCAGTTGAAATTGAAAAAACAAACAGTTGTATAGCAGCATGCAAAATCCACGAGTAACACAAAGCTGGAATCACTTCAGGATCAATAACAGATACAAAAAAATGACATTGATAAGAAGTATTATCCAAATGTCCCGGATAATCAAAACAGAGAAGCGTAGAAGAGGAAGAGAAAGCAGAACGAGCAGAAAGAGGAAAAGAGAAAGAGAGAGAGAAACGGAGAAAGAGGGAAAGAGAGAGAGAGGGAGGGTTCGAGAGAGGAAAAACGAGAGAGTTGGCCCACAACGCGAGCCTGATTAGAAAAAATGCTTACTAAGCTATCCGTTTCACACATGCACAGACAGAGGGTTCGATATTCAGCCGATCGATGAGGGAAAAGGCACAAAGGCAAAATCGGACGGAGCTCATTTTCAAATTCACATCTCCGATATCCCCCCCTGCAGTCTGCGCCGGTGCGACGCAAGGGTTACTTCAAGGCTGATCCGTGGACCACGCAAACAAGTCTAGACCGGTGACCTGCTCAATCGCTCCCTTTGAGGGCCAGGCAAGTTCGGTCAGGAAGAAGAAAGCGAGGCGTGCCCTCTTTTCATTGAGGGAGCAAGGAGGTAAGGAGGGCAAAGAGAGTAGGCATCTGCTTCCATGGTTACTAGCCAAGTATGAGGATCCTGCTATTCAAAAGGCTCCGTTCTCATGCTCTCAGCCAGCCAATGTCACACGTTCTGAGGGAAGGCAGCACAGGAGGAGACCCGCGACTTCTTTAACGCTCTAATGATACGTGCACGGGCTGCTCACCACAGAAAGGAGAAATGATGGAGGATAGAAGGGCGACTCTATGTCACATGACTGCGTAACATAGCTGTGTATTATTTATTTATTTATTTTTTTTTTAAAGCAAGGTATTATTTAGGCATTCGCTTTGAAGGGTCTGATTTTACTCCAAAAAGAGCCTAACTTTAAGTTGAGCATGATACATTAGATACATTGCAGATGTGTTATTGTGTTACGTCGGATACTTCGGATGTGGCTCTTTTTTCTTGTACGATGTGTTATTTTAATTACTTAAAAAATAATGTTAGAAGAGCTTGATGCACAGAGACTATAAAAAAATATGCTTACCTCTTGAATTCACTTTTCTTGGTCTCGTCAAAACGCCACGGGTTTCTGCTTAATGAAAGAGGTGGTCAAAAAGAAAGAAAGGTCATTAGGCATTCCAACATTTTAGTAAAGCATTTTATGTTTTTTCAAGCATCCAAATATTTGTATTTCTGGCGATATGGTGAAATCTGTTTTGGAATGCTGGACTTGTCCCAGCAGCTGACACTTGCTCCACCAGACACACTCGAAAAAACAGACAGATGGCTGGGACAGAGGAAAGGGGCAGAGCAAAGGGAGATTTACTGAGGGATCGTGGGAAAGTCTTGAGCTCAGTTCACCTGCTTAGAGGGAGGCTTGAGCGAGAATATATTTTCTAACCAGTGACCCATGATTAAAGGGAAGGCTAAAACCGTCCTATAATTCCAAGGAAGCACCAAGCACTTCAAATCTACGATTTTATGATAAACATTTTTTTTTTATGAGACAAAACTGTTATTTAATGATAGACTATTTTTAATTTCATAAATAGTTACAACATTTTAAAGGAAAAATATAATTTGATGCTACCAGCATAAGATGCATTTTGACTTTTTAGTTTGGATTTGGTTATGAGGTTGCATTGATGGTGTTCATTCATTTGTGGCTTAAATATGATCAATTTCATCTAGACAGGCAGCTTTTATCCAGTTTTTCCTGTCTGATTTTTCTTCAAGGCGCTGTTTTCATTTGTATGGAAAATGCCAGACTATTTAATGTAATTTCAGTGCACTTGGGATCAAACAAACGAGTTCCCTAACGTTAAACAGGAAAAGGGGGGATCAATCGCTTCAGGCACTTGCACTACCAGTGTAGAGAAAGTGAGAAGACTTTGGGGGAAGTTAGGAAGTGCTACTGGTGTCTTATCCTCTTTACCTCTATTGTTCTTAACAAAAGCCAGTCACAATAACCCCTGGGGTGGATGGCACTCCACTGAATAGCCACTTTGGTGGGATTCAACGGGTTAACCCTACACAAAAGGGGTTGAGGCCATGTAACACAGCAGGGGTAGAACGTCGGAAACACCAGGAATCTACATGCTCCACTTCCCTAACAGTTGGCCTTAATTTAACTCTGTCTTTTGCACATTTTCCATACATTCTGAGTCCTTTTTCCCCCAGCATTATGTGCAAGTTTGCTTCTGTGAGCGATGCAGAAATACCCCTGATTTGTTTAGTTATAAAAAAAAAAAAAAAAAAGCCTCGATCCTGAGCATTCGCTGGCCTTGAGTAGTGTACTTGACCTGGAAAATGATTTAGACAAGGCTTTTTTTTTTGCTGCACTCTGATTAGGTTTTGGCAAATATTTATTATTGTAGTCTTGCACTTTGTTTTACTGGCTCTGATTTTGATTGCAAGTTTTTTGGTTTGCTTTCCATAAAACTGGATCATAACCGTTTAATCCCTGTTTCCCTGGAGTGATTTCATTTTTTTTCGGAGTCTGCTCCGGGGGGAACAGGGAGAGAATGAAGCTTGAGCTTGACCTGAGATTGATTTCTTTTCTGAGGGTTTGTTGCTAGAGGAATTATTTTGTTAAAAACTAATTTAATCGTACTTCTGAGCACCATTAAAACAGGATGAAATTTACCTATGAAACTGTGCATTGTTACTAATCAGCATCGTTTTTGTGTAAGAAAATGCAATTTTGTCTTATATATCAAACTACAAGCAGAAGATAAATATTTAGATCCATGTTTCCCATATAATCCTTGATCTCGGTGCACTGTAATTTCAGAATCTTGTTTGTTTGTAACAAGCATTGACCACATTATATCATATAAAGAAAATGTACTCCTTTCTCAACGTGTTACCGTAATTATGAATATTATAGTAGCACTGAGTGGTATCACACAATCGAATTGTGCAGCAGTGAAATCGGAGTCTCCGTTTCATGCGGCTCCTTGTTTTGATTTCGCCCCTGAGGAATCGTTCCCCTCGTTTGACCCCAGCTTTCATTATGATGCATTTCTACTCTGTTTCCATTAGCCGTAGTGTTGAGGGATCCCGCTTTGCATTGCTTTTGTCTGCCACAGAGACTGTAGCGTGCAGATTCTTACACGCTAAGCAATGCAACTGTGAGTTTTTACAAAGTCATGAAGCATCTGCTCACATTTGCCCGTAAACAGGAACTAGTGCAGTTGGATACAAAAATATTATCATACAATTTACAATATAATAAAATGCTTTCAAAAATAAAGGACATTTCACAAAGTACACAATAAAATTTCTATTTTTTGTGAAAAAAAAAAAAAAAAAAAAATAATAGCATGGTATAATAATTGCTCTTTCGCAAATCTAGAAATAAATAAAAAAAATCTATAACTCCAATGAACACAAAAGAAAACTACATTTTCAGTAGGCATATATATATATATATATATATATATATAATCTGTATTTTAGCACACTTTTATTCAAATGTTTTATTCTTTTACAATAAATTCCAAAAATATTTGTAGTACATAATACGAAGTGTATACTAGAGCCGAAGTAAATTTAAAAATGGAGAAAGAGAGAACAAGATCAGCTTATGTAGGACGTTTTTTTGTTTTGTTTATGATTATGATTTAGTTATCCAATAGGTTTTGTCTTTGCAAATTGAAGTGTAAAAATACTACAATGTACATCAAATTGTTTTAGCAAATTTTACATTTTTACATCTTAGCAAACTATATTATGGTGACAATTTAGTAGAAAAATAGCAATAAAATAGAAAAGAGGAACAAATCAACAAAACATTTTAAAGAAAATAGTTATCATGTATATATAAACAATTTATAGTGAACAGTTATTTAATATTGAGTAAAAAGCATTTTTCCCCCCCTGTATTGTATCTAATTCTGTTTTATTGACCAAATATTGTCTTAAAAGCAGCTGATGTCGATCTAGTCAATGCATGGCTGGTCAGATCCTATTTTTCATTTATTTTTAAAAACCCCTTCTCATGACCTACTGAATAGCATTTAAATTCTATGCTTTACTAATGCCACAAGACATTTTAGTCTCACCCCTCGTGGTGCTGTGGTAAATGCTTTCAGAGATCTAAGAATTAAGGTGCATACTTCAGTATATAGTGTCTGTGTTTGTGGTCCAAGCAGAGTCCATATGAGCCAGAGTTTCCCGAAAGCATTTACAGTCTCCATTGATGTCCTGAACTCAATGAGTTTTCTGGGGTTTTGAAAATGGGGTTCTCCATTTTATTTCTGTCCTCATTTTAGCTCGCCAGTGCTGTTATGATGGTGCCACCAGCACGTTTGGTAATGTGGTCATTATTCTTTATTGCAGTCTCGCACTAAGGTGCTCTTTAGTGAGAGCAGCCTGCGGCAATAACAGCAGTGCTGTTCCGAATCTGAATGAATGGATATTTTCATCTCCTGAGATCTTGAATGGATCTAGAGGCCGGGGGATAATGGTGTTCATGAGTCTTTTTAGAAACTTACTAAGCATGCAGGTTCTTAAGTGGTTCTGCAGGACCTAAGGTTCAGAAAACCCATCAAAAACTTTTTTGTTTTCCTTCAAATCTTTACTTGGTGATATGTTTCATGCAAATCACATTCCTGCTGTTTTCAATGAATTTCCAAAATTGTAAATATTTATTTACAGCCCATCATATTAATCATTGTCTGGCCTATATGATTTAGTCTCATAGTAATAATAATAATACATTAAAAACATATGTTTTGTTGCTTCAGTGTAACTTTTGTAAAAACTAGAAGTTTTTGTGTTGCGGTAAAATACAATTCTAAATTTGTGAATGCAACAACATTATGATTCAATTTTGAGCTTTTAATGTTGGATTACAAATATTCTTGTTTGATCAGCTTAGGTTTAGTTTGTTTTGGCCAGTCTGCTTGATATTGTTTGATACTGAGTCATTGTTACTGGATCATGTGACATTCTCCAGCTCCCGGAATAAGGACTGCATATAGCCTTGTAATTGAATGAAATGGGAGGGAATTTTCATTTTTACATGCCAGCTGTTGAAACTGAGTTGCGAGCATTAGTCTGGCTCAATCTTATGAAATTTCCAGACTTTTGCAACTTGAAATATTTAAAAACAAAGAGTCAGTTTTCTGTATTAAGTTTATATCGTTTCAAGATGAAGACCAGTGCTGCTCGCTCCGTGATGAACTGAAAGACCTCAAGAAAAAGAGAGAGAGGACCAAAATTTCAGTGCAGATTGCAGTTGGTGTCACATTAGTTCATTTGCATTTCACCATCCTGCATTGTACTGCGATTCTGCGTCTAATGGATAACAAACTGTTCTCGCACGCCTATGGTAAGCAATTAACGCTAAGCATAGTTGATCCGCAGACACGGAAAGTAATTAAAAAGTAAGTAATTAAACTGAAAAGGCATTTGAATTTAACGGAATTCTAATGAATGCTTTCACAAGCTTTTTTCTCACATTGATCCTGAAATAATGCTTTATTTAGCCATATTGATGATTATGGTTATTTCCAAGCCTAGATCATTCATAAAGTATTGATGTTTTTCCATAATCATCTAATGTTGTGCTTGGCAGTAGTCTTTTATATGGTGAGAAATTATCAATATATACCTCCATCACATTGGCCGTGGCACTTATATATTAATTAAAATTAAAGAAAGCTTGCCAGTTCAGGTTTGAAAACTTGATTTCTTCATAATTTCTGTTAATTTAATAAATAAATTTTGTTATTTAATAAATTACTAGATAATTGAATGACTGTACTGTATGTGTTGTATACATAACCAGTTTAGCTTTAGCTGTCAGAATCTTTGTGTAATATTTAACACTGTAGTCTTATCAATACGGAAATCTCCTTGTGCAGGCTGAATGTAACTTTTGCAGACTTCCTACTATTTTGCAGTCATGTATCCGCAGACACTGGGGTGAGCGCGTGTTTACTGCTGCTTCATGTATCTCTCCCCGAATAGGACCCCAGTTTTCCTCTCAATCATCCGGCAACTGCCGCCAACAAGTCCCGCTAAAATACTGACCGTGTTTAGTCTGGCACTGTGCGAGGAGATTGATTGGCAGCTGGGTCAAACAAAGTCATTTTCTTGGCGCCTCTCCCAGCAAATCTCTACTTGATTTGAACTAGCGCTATCAGGTCCCTTTCCACAGGGGCTGACAAAAGACCTTTCCCTGCAAGCCTCAGGCTCGTCCAATCATCCATCAAAGCAATAATTGCTTAAAATTGACACAAATGGCCCATCCATGAGTAAAGGGTAGTGAGACAAGAAACGCAGGTGTTGCTAAGAATTTAGAAGTATTTGAAAAAAAATGTTCAGTCTGTGTGAAACAACTTTGAAACTGTTTTACTTAGAAACTGCTATTAAATTTGACAAATACAAAGAAACAGCAAGTAACGCAATGAATTTACAGTGATGTTTTTAAGTAGAACGACTAAAATAGTATATCCTTGTAAAATGTACTCCAATACAAATCTTTGCTTTATTTACAACTTTACAACAATCAAGTGTTGAGAGGGTTCCTTTAGAAATTTAAAGGGTCACTGCACCCAAAAAATTAAATCTTGTCATTAATCACTTACCTCCATGTCGTTCCGAGCCTGTTAATCTTTGTTCGTCTTTGGAATAAAATATTTTAGATAAAAACCGGGAGGCTTTTGACAGTCAAGTAAATAACACTGTCAAGGCCCAGAAGACATTGTCAAAGTAATCCATCTGCTATAAATGGTTTAATCTGTTTTTTGAAGCAATGAGAATACTTTTTGTGCACACAGAAAATAAAAATAACAACTTTATTCAGATTGAACCCCTAATGGCAGATGGACTATTCTAACAATGTCCTTCATACTTTTTCTGGACCTTAACAGTGTTATTTATTTGGCAGTTAATGGGACATTCAAAATCCTCCCGGATTTCATCTAAAATACAACATGGGGGTAAAGTGATTAATGACAAAAGTTTCATTTTGGGGTGGACTAACCCTTTAATAGGTTACAGATTACAAATTCTGTTAAATAACGTAATAGTTCTAATTCTGATTCCTCTAAACAATTCTAGCGCTTTTTACATTCTTTACACACTTAAATATTTGTTCAAAACAGCCAGATGAGGAGGTAATCTGTGAGAATAAATTATGATAAATGTAAAACAATTCTTGCAGAAGTTGTCTTTTTCAAGGACACATTGTGATAATAAGCAACAGTCAAGTACCTTAACTGATGTCTCCAAGTTTTGAGCTGTATGTGTTCAATTCATGAAAATGAACATCATTTGTTCCGGAGCCAAACTACACTGGTTTTTGATTCCCTGCAAAGAAGCAGGCTGCGATTGGTTCCAGTATTTTTAGGTTTCCAACCCTTATAAGCATGTCCGGTAGCTGTACATTGAGTCTGAGTTAAGATTTGATTTCTATTTGATTTGAGAAGCAAGAGAGGGATTTGCTCTTAGACATCTCTACATCTGGAAAAGTGCACCATTTTATAGTGGCCTTTGCGTGGCAACTTCCTCCAGGACAACCACACACAGGTGCACGACGCTGTTAAAATTGCTTATGAATTACTGCGGAGAAGCACTTCCCAAAACCTATCTCTAAGTTGTCTCAAGTTAGATTGGGTTGGTTCAATGCGGTTGACTAAACTTCAAATTGGTACAGGACCTGACTTTTTGGCCAAATTTATTTTGTAATGGTTCAATCATTAGTTTACTAATTGAGTTTGACGAGACAGGTGAAAGCAAAATGCACATTGCCGGTGAAATAGCAACTAGATATTGACCACTATGAATCATAAGTAACCTCTATTAATGCAAAGGAGCTTTAATTAAATAATTGAAAGAACAGACTTTTTCCTGCTTTCAGTGAAAATATTTTCTCCTAACAGCTGGAGAATTAAATCACATTATGGCAAGGGTTCTCTTTGTAAACCTTTTTAGGTCAGGTCTAGAGAGCTGCAGTGAGAAGTGTGGTGGATCTGTCAGAGTTTTCTCTGTGATTTTAATAAGATTCAGACCAGTCTTGTTTTCACTCAGCAAAATGCGGTGCAGTGTGTGTCATGAGTCCTGTCATATGTTTGAGTAATTGCTATGAACCGAGTGACTCTTCGACGCATGTAACACTGCCTTGTAGCCAAATGGCACGTGAGGGGCCCCACTCAGCTGCTGCTCGCATTTGCTTGTTTAAGACTAATGGCACCATTGAGTTCACTTCACGTGTGCACAAACAGTTAGTCTGTAGCCAAAAATACCTCCCTTTTTCAGATAAACTGCCACAGCAATCCCTATCTGTCCTTGCTTTCATTAATTTTGTTAATGCTTGGGATAAAACGAATCGATCAATCTAGGTTTCCATTCTCACATGTTGGAGTGTACAAAGCCGCTAGGGGATGATACATGGAAATATTCTTCATAAACAATCTAGGATTTGTCACATTCTAGGCTAATGTTTATGTTTACAAGGAATGGAAGTGGTGAGGTGAAATAAACTTTAGTGCAACTCCATTTAGAAAAAATTAACTATGAAATTCTGCCATCGTGATGTAATTATGTGACACAAAAAATGTTGTTAAGCAAAATGTTCATGTTGTTCATTTCCACGTAATAAAAGTAAATGCTGACCAGGGACTTTCCAGCTCTAAAAATGACAAAAAAAAGACCACAACGAGGCCATTTTATGGTGTTTTAGCCTTTGAGCTTGAAAAGTTTTCAAAAGTCTTCTGAAGAAAAAGGCCACAAATTAATCATTCATTTACAGTAACTTAAAGTGCCCCTATTATGAATTATGAAATGTGCTTTGGTTTTGGGAGTCCCAAACATGTAAGATGAATTAGAATTTTCTTATAATATGCATTTATATTTTTTCCCCAAACCCCTCCGGTGATTAGTCGGTTTCATTTAAAGCAGTTTGTGAGCTTTTAATGCTCCAAAAATGACACCTAGTGCCAAAAAATGAATTAGCATTTTCATTCAGAGCCAACAAGTGGACGGCCAATAACCGGTTTCATTTTGAGGTCAACATGACACCGCTTGGGACGTTTTAAAAACAACTTGTTTCAGTGACTCAGAGTTGACTCTTTCTTTTGAGAAACAATACAAACTTTGCAGGATGTTTTCATTCACTTAGAGCTGTGTTACAAGGTTAATGGTCATAAATCCATATTAAGGGTACTTTAAAGTGTTAGTTCACCTAATGAAAAAAATGAAAATCCTGTCATTGATTACTCAACCTCGTTCCAAATCTGTAAGACATCTGTAAGACATTTGTTCAACTTTGTTCCGTACTATCATTGCTATCTGTGCAGGGTCAGAAAGCTTTAGGATTTCATCAGAAATATCTTCATTTGTGAACATTTGTTGGGCAGTCGTGGCCTAATGGATAGGGAGTTGGGCTTGTAACCCAAAGGTCGCAGGTTCGAGGCCCAGGTCCGGCAGG
>JAUCMU010022107.1:0-19070 GCA_032275025.1 Enteromius treurensis | reverse complement strand
TAGTTTGATCACCACTCATCATTAACTTAAAGTGAGCTTTTCTCTAGATGTAAAGTATTTAGACAAATAATGGTTATTTATCTTTTGTTTTAGGTCAGAGAGTAAGAAAAAAGCTTGTTTGGCGAACTGTCCGGGCGACAGGCAGGGAGCCCGGCGGCCTCCGAACCCTAGGAGGTTTAACCCTCTAGGAGGCTAGGGTTAACAGAAAAAAAGCCGCAAAGTGCGGACAGAGCCAAACAAGCCCCCCAAAAAAGCCTAAGATGAGCTGGACGCAGGGCTAGAAGTTTAGGGAGGCGTCCGCCCCCGCCGAGAACGTTCCATAAAAAACGGCCGGAGAGGGCCGTGGCAGGCAATGCAGGCCAGAGAGAGGGCAGGCGAAAAGCCCAGAGGGTCGAGCGGGCAGGCAGAGCAAGGCTGAAGAGAGGCCAGGCAGCCGAAATATGGCCGGAGAGGACCATGGAAGGCAGTACGAGGCCGGAGAGGGCCAGGTGGCAGGAAAAAAACGGCCGGAAAGGGCCGTGGCGGGCAATGCAGTCCAGTGAGAGGCCGAGCAGTGGGCGAAATGGCCAAGGGGCAGAGCGGGCAGGCAGCAGAAATATGGCTGGAGAGGACCGTGGCAGGCAGTGCAGGCCAGAGAGAGGCCGAGCAGCGGGCGAAATGGCCAAGGGGCCGAGCGGGCAGGCAGCAGAAATATGGCTGGAGAGGACCGTTACGGGCCATGCAGGCCAGAGAGAGGACTGTGGCAGGCAGTGCAGGCAAGAAAATACGGCCAGAGAGGGCCGTGGCAGGCAATGCAAGGCCAGAGAGAGGACTGTGGCAGGCAGTGCAGGCTGGAAAAAACGGCCAGAGAGGGCAGTGGCAGGCAATGCAAGGCCAGAGAGAGGCCGGCGGCGGGCAATCCAGGCCAGAGAGGACCGTGGCAGGCAATGCGGGCCAGAGAGAGGCCAGGCGGCGGGCAAAACGGCCAGAGAGGACCGTGGCGAGCAATGCAGGCCAGAGAGAGTCCAGGCGGCGGGCAAAACGGCCAGAGAGGACCGTGGCGGGCAATGCAGGCCAGAGAGAGGCCAGGCGGCGGGCAAAACGGCCAGAGAGGACCGTAGTGGGCAATGCAGGCCAGAGAGAGGCCAGGAGGCGGGCAAAATGGCCAGAGAGGACAGTGGCGGGCAATGCAGGCCAGAGAGAGGCCAGGCAGCAGAAATATGGCCAGAGAGGACCGTGGCGGGCAATAACAAGGCCGGAGAGGACCAGGTGGCACCAAAAAAACGGCTGGAGAGGGCCGTGGCAGGCAATGCAGGCCAGCCAGAGGCCAGGCGGTGGGCAGAACGGCCAGAGAGGACCGTGGCAGGCAATGCAAGGCCAGAGAGAGGACTGTGGCAGGCTGTGCAGGCAGGAAAAAACGGCCGGAGAAGGCTGTGGCAGGCAATGCAAGGCCAAAGAGAGGCCGGCGGCGGGCAATGCAGGCCAGAGAGAGGCCAGGCGGCAGGCAAAACGGCCAGAGAGGACCGTGGCGGGCAATGCAGGCAAGACATAGGCCGGGCGGTGGGCAAAACGGCCAGAGAGGACCGTGGCAGGCAATGCAAGGCCAGAGAGAGGACTGTGGCAGGCAGTGCAGGCCATAGAGAGGCCGGGGGGCAGGCGAAAAGCCCAGAGGGCCGAGCGGGCAGGCAGAGCAAGGCTAAAGAGAGGCCAGGCAGCAGAAATGTGGCCGGAGAGGACCGTGGCGGGCAGTGTAGGCCATAGAGAGGCCGGGGTCAGGGGAAAAGGCCAGAGGGCAGAGTGGGCAGGCAGAGCGAGGCTGGAGAGAGGCCAGGAAGCAGGTGGAATGACCAGAGGGCCGGCAACAGGTAGTACCAGGCCAGAGAGGCCAGGGGCAGAAAATACGGCCAGGAGAGACCATGGCGGGCAGGTAGAGCTTGGCCGGAGAGGGCCAGGCAGCAGGCGGAATGACCGGGGGCCGGGCAGGCAGGTAGTACAAGGCTAGAGAGAGGCCAGGAGCAGAAAATTACAGTCGGAGAGGGCCGTGGCGTGCAATGCAAGGCCAGAGAGAGGCCTGTTTTTTTTTAACCTGGTCAGTTTTACTTGTTTGATGAAAAGGAAATAGAATCTTTGAAGAGTATGGACAGATCAGACACCGTCGGATGCGTTTTTTGGATCGAAATTAGAATTGACTGTAAATTCTGAACAACTAAGAATGCCGAAGAATGCTAAAATAAACAGCGTCAAGGGTACGATTGGTGTGCACAAAATGATAGCCGGAGCGAATTTGTGGAAGCAGATAATATAATATTAATATAATATAATATAATATTTCCGAAGTGATTGGCCATCTGGAATTGGGTTTAATAATTTATTGGGTTCCTTAATATTTTATATTCATTCCGTTTTTAGTAACCGCAGAAACCATTAAAAGTACTGACTTTTGACGTACTGACTCATGAATATGCAAATTGACATCACCTAGCGACTTAAGGCTAGGTTTAGTTATTTTGAATGAAAAGTTGATAACGCTTAAGGTGAGGGCAGAGTGCTTCCCGCTACTGAATGATAACAATGCAACAGCATAACTGGACAAAAAATCTCTTGTTATTCCAAACCAAGGTAAGGCAGCTTGTGTTAACATTAGTACAGTTACCTTGTAACTTGACAGAAAGAAATGCCATTGAAATTAGACCACTGATTTGATTGCCGGTTAGGGCTGATATGCTGCCGGTAACGTATTAAAGCCTGGACATGCGAGCTAGGCTTAAGGCTGTAAGAAATGCTATAGCTGGAGACCGCCAGAGCGTTTGGGCCGAAGCAGAAAGCAAGCTAAGTTTAGCTGCGGTGAAAAACTGCGGTGCTGCTCGGCTTGCGGAGAAACAGGTCTGAGACCAAAAATGCAGAAGCGGAGGATAGGGAGTGAGCGGTATTTAAGGCGGAGGAGGAGAGATTCGCGGGGTTGTCAGTAATAAGGAGATTGGTGGCAGCTGCGATCGTTCGTGCGTGCTCCTCCTGAAATTCGATTCATTGCTTAATCGTCATTTCAGAAAGCTATTTCTTTACTCAAATATTGAAACAGACAAAACATTCACATACCTCACAAATTTCCATATATGTGAAGAGCTGCTCTTTCAAAGGATTAGTTCACCAATAAATTAAAATGGCTATCATTTCTACTTCCCCATGTTGTTCCAAGAATATATATATATTTATGAACTCTGAGCAAAACAACCTATCAGAAGGCTGATATTCACTTCAGACATCATTTATTCAACCATTCCTGTACAAGTTTCAGCACGGCAATTTTAAGAAGTTCCACTCCTACACATCTTCTCCATGACGGTTACAGATTTGTTTTTTAAAACAGGGCTGCAAATGAACCAAACCCACCCAAACTAATTTGAACATAATGTATTAAAACTTCTAGCTCCTCCTCTGTGAAATATGCCGCTCCCTTTTTTAGTCATTTTCCATTTTGACTCGTGAAATCGGTGATCCATTAAATATGTCTTTATGTACACGCATTAACTCTGGGTAACCAGTAGGAGGTTGATTAAACTAACTCTTAGGTGTTTTGGAACCGACATTCTCACGGTATGCGGGGTTTGGGGTCAATCAACCCAGAGGTTATGTTTTACCAAATGGTAAGTTAACCAAGCTTTCTGGAATAGACCCCTGTCTTAGCGTGCTCTGTGTTTGTTTACCTTGTCCTTGTGCTCTTTGTTTGTTTTCATGCCAGTTCCCTCATGTGTCTTCATCATTTGTAACCCCGCCTTCCTCATCAATGTTCATACCTTCACAGCCATGTCTGTCCAGGTGTCCTGTATTATGTCTTTGATTTGTCTTAGTATTTAAGCCATGCCTCATGTCTTATCTTGTTGTCGTTCGTTAACGTTTCATGTCGAATGTCTTGCTCCGCATTGCTCGTTGCATGTTCCTTGTTTTTCTTGTTTTTGTTTAATAAATATCAAGTTTGATCGGATTTCTGCCTCTGTGTTCTCCCTGCTTGCGAGGAAGCGCGAGCGCGAGTTTGGCGAGCCGCCATTGTGACAAAAACAGATTATATTTAGCAAAATTGACGAATGCAAGCATTTTTTTAAAGGTGTGACCGACATACTTATAAATTTGTATTGTTTTCATATTGAGTGCTATTAAATTGCATCTATTTTTTTCCATTTTTTTTCCAAATTATAAATATTCTCCAAACTGCAACTTATGGTATATTCCTTGATGTTAGTGATTTCAGTGTTTTTTAATACTCTCTGTTGTCAAGGATTGTTTATATTATATCTTGTATTTGGCTCATTTTCATGCTTAGTTTCCTGTCTATTGTGTTTAGGCTTCCCCTTTTTTCTAAATAAAATGATTGACTTTCCTAATACCCGCTCTCATGTTGAGCGTCTGTTTCCACTCAGTTTGATGAGCTCAGGTTTGGCACAAACACTAAATTTTTCTGATTTAACGCACATCAGTTGCAGGGGGGGAAAAAAAGAAAAACTCTAGACATCCCTGAAAGCAGCCGCTTTAATTAAAGCTTGGTGTACGTGTACAATAATGTGATATGTTTGGAATGCATTCTGCATATTGTTTCTTGTTGTGCATATAGAAAACTGACTGACATTTATCTGTTTCTGTTTTTTATTAGGGCTCTCTAGAAAGTACAGCAAAGAAGCACACTGGGGTTTTGGAAGAAGACACTCATTTGTCTTTCTCTGAGGCCTTGAAAATGGCCTTTGAGAAAATAGACCTCATCTTAGAAGGGAATTGAATTGCAGGGCCTTGGATTTTTGGGCTTTTCTTTCATTTAGTTGGTGTTCCCGGGGATATTAAGGTTGCATTGTCCCCGAGCAGACTTTTAAGAATCATTCCGTTTCAGAAGTGGTCCATAAAAGCTTTGATTCGCTCTGATCATCCAGCCAGCCTCTTCATAGCCGTGTCCTGATTGTGCTTTCAGACAGAATCAAGGGAAAATACAAAGATGAACCAGAACCATCAGAGCTCAACACTGTGGTGTGAACCTCCCGTTTTTCATCACCGCAGATTCTAGCAACACCACATGCCAGGAAGATTGAGTACATGGGAAAATTTGCGGAAAAAGAATCATATTCCCACTTTCAAGTTAGGATATCTTTCAAATTCCTCCAATGTCGTACCGGAGAAGGATCTTGATATATCCCTGCTATGCTCTCAGGGAAGGTTATTAATTGAGTGGTTTGATGAATGAACACTTGGCTCTGAATTATGGGTTATTCTGCGGCAGTAGAGAGCTTGCAGATTTACGGCGCTCTCCCTGGTGATGAGGGGTTTAACTTCTCAGTCTCAAACGCTAAAACCAGAGGAGGTTTTGGTAGAGAGTTGTTGTCTGTTCTTCCTTTCATGTGTCCGTCAGAAGACTGCTGTCTAACGATTCAGAAAGAAAGCTAATTTCCATCTAAATCTGAGGCTGAAGTCTTATTGGCCACTCAGCGCACCATCACCAGTTTTTCCCCTGACATTTTTCCAGTCTTGGAAATGAATGAATGAATGGATTAATGGATTGTTTTAAAGTTTTAAGGCCTTCATGATTAATGCAATGGCCTCGGTGTGTTCTAAAGAAGCTTTGGAATTTCTTGTAGGGACACGTGGACATTTTGTTTTTAGACATTTCCTTTCTGTCTGACCTAAATTCTGTTGCTAAACTTGAGTGCCTTGTAACTGAGGCCGTGATGAATTAATAATCACGGCAAAGAACTTTGTCCTCAATCTTCAGAACTCAAAATAGTTGATTGATACCGAAGTGAAGCATATTGTACTTCTTGTGGTTGGCTCCACCACAAGTAACCAAACCAGCCTGGAATCTCTTGCGCTTGTTTTTCAAGCTGTCAAATGCTGTAAAATGCCGCATCTGCCTGGTTCAAAATATGAAAATTCTGTAAAATCGGCATCTGCAGCATACCATATTCAGGTCATGGCAATAAGTCCTGTCCTCCTTCGCTGCTCCTTTTCAGGAGACCTTCATGAATAATCAGAGGGGAAAAAAACAGGCCACTGTTGCTCTTTGAAGTTTTCCATGCAACTAAAAATAATCCCATAATGCATTATAATGAAAAACTCTTTGTTGGTTCCATCACTGCAGATGTAGTCAGAAAGCTCCAGCAGTACACAAACCAAAATCCAGCCACCTTTGGAAAAAACTGAGGACATTTTACTTGAAAGTGTAGGAGGTTATTTGCATTTTGACCGACATGTAAGGTCAGGGTCAGCCATCAGATGATATGAGTTATGTATGAACACACATCCCACTGGTTTGGCTAACTTGTAAATTTTTGCTGTTTCAGTCCTATAACAGCTGTTGAATAACAAGTGTTCCAGTGTAGCACGACATGTAACGATATGTCTGGCATTTAGACACAAAATACCCACCGAATAACATAGATGTTTTCTTAAGGTGTGGTCATGTGGGCAGAAAACGTACATTTTCCATTGTCAATAGTGTAACAATTTCTCTAACACAAACAAAGCAGCTCTCAGTTGGTCAAAGCAGTTAATTAGCTTGACCAACTTGAACCCTGCAGCAAAACTTTTCCTAAAATAATTAAATAATTTTTTTTTTTTTTTTTTTTTTTTTTTTTACAGTGAAAATTTGATAAAGAATGGTAAATGTGACCACATCACCTTTAATTCGAGCTGCAGGTATGACATAATACTTCTGTGAATTTATCTATATTTGTGGAACCACTGGGCTTGTTTATTTGTTTATTTATTTACTATGTTAATTAAAGCACATCTGTCCACAACCTTTTCCATTTTACAGTAGAAACATTTCTTAAATAAAAAAAAACCACTTAGCCTAACCTAACAAGAAAAACTCTTTTTTAGGCTTTCATGTGATTCCTGATAGTTTTCTCTGTTTTTCTGTCAAATAATAGATTTCAATCAAATAATATTTACCCAAGGCATCTTTTTTGTACTGTTCCTATCTGAACCACCGCGAATTGTTAATCACTTCACGTGACAACGGCTTTGCCGCGAAAAATATCAAAGATTATTAGCCAAAGTAGCATATTCTATGTCTTAATTTTCATTTTGTTTTCGCACAAAACTATCAAATGTATTCATATTTAGAATAAAGAGAAATAGTGACTACATTTCTGGTGTTTTTATAGTACTGTTTGGACCTTCTTTTTTTTTTACATTTCTGGCAGAATAAGCTATTTCTTTAAATGCCACATTAGTCGCATTAAACTATAGATATGACCAGCCAAATTAATTAAGTTATAAAATCCATTTGTCACTCTATTAATCAACTTGTAACATTATATAGTCTACTGTGTATAATTAGGCTGGGCTAACGTTACTGTTATCAGTAGCCCAGCCTACTACCCATCATTCATTAATTCAAAATCTCATTAAATTTGGCTTCACGTTTTCGTATTCATATTAATTTAAATATGCAGTTTTTACTGCTCTGGTAAACACAAAGTGTTTTAGCTTTTAATTACATTTAGGTTATTATAAAGTTTGCTTATTATAAAAAATACAATCATTTTATTGCAGGAGCAGCAAAGAGACTTGCATCCAGTGGTCATCTATTTACATGTGTCCCGTAAGGAAATCTGCAAAGGAAAGTGTTCTCCTTTAACTGCAGAGGTCTCCCCATCCCCTCACACACCTTTAACAGTCAGTGGTTCCTTCCTACACAGAGCAGGAGGCGGAGGAGAGGACGGAGATCGTAGAAACGCATCCTAGTTGGAGTCGATGAGAACTTCTCTTCGGAGGAAACGGGCGTTTGCGAAGGAGCTTCAGGACGTTTGGAGATGCTTTTGATGGTCTCAGCCGGTGATATCGCTCCGTTCATGGTCAGAACAAAACCGAGAGACCATTTCAATGACTCAATGTGCTCGTTTTGAGGAGCAAAGGAGACGTTTCTGTAGGATTCTCAGTCCGGAGACGTGATGTCTGCCAGCGCTCGTGCCCTGCTCTTAGGTAAGTTTCATCCGCGTGCTTATGAGTGATGTTTTTGCAGCTCCTGTCAAATGTGCTCAGTTGTAGAGCTTTAGAAGAGTAGTACACCGTAGTAGTTGATTTGGCTGCCGATATCGGTACTTTCTACTAATGTGACTTTTAGATCACAATTTGCAACAATAAGCGATCACATTATGGCAAGCGTTTTTAACATTTTCTTTAAAACGAACTAATATCTATTTTTATGGACAACTGAAATTACATTTTATTTTATTGTTTCTCATTTGCTAATGTGCATTCTTGTAGTGATTTGTGTCTTTTTACAGTAGCCTATGGTATTTATTTATGTCTTGGTAACAATATTTTTACCATTGAATTTAATGGGGGTTTTTGGTTTAGATGTAAATTCTCTTCCAGTTATTTTTTAGTTGTTATTGATTTCTTTTTGTTTTTTAACTAGGTGCATTTAATTGTTTACTTATATGTTATGCAGTAGTCCGAAGAACTATTTTAACTAGCTTAATCTTAGAATTAAATTAAAAATGAAATTAAATATTAAAGTGGTGTGCCATAACCAAGTACACTTCAATCTTCCTTTGTGTGCTGTATTATTCAGCATCCGCATATGCATTAATTTATTAATACCTCCCTGTCCATGAATTAAGTTATGCTTTTATGTGTTGTCTGCAGTGGTCTTAGATATATGCAGCCTTTTCATAAACTCACTGCGTTGCATTAGTTAAATTGATAAATTACAGAAAGGGAACTCTTTTAAGGATGAACTTGAAGTTTAAAGTCAGTTACTTTTTTCTTTATTTATCCATATTTCTTCAGCAGAGATGCAGATATTTAGTGTTCGAGGGTGAAGTCAGGTAGACTTTTTTAGGTTTGAAGCAGCATTAAAATGTCTTTGCTCATTTTCCAGATCCCTTCTATCATTTTTTAACAAAAAATTACAGTTTAAGCCCAAAAGCTGTTTAAATGTCAAAAGTCTTTTACTGTGCCTGTCAGCACCACTTTGTTCGGTTACAGTAAAATAGGCCAGTGATTCAAAGCCGTCATTGTGAATGAAGAAATGAATGACGTGATGTGAAATGTTGCTATTATCATGTCAGGGTATCTTATATTTTTCTTTTCAGCCCTCTGTAAAATGATTGGTCCTGTGCACCTCAGCAAACACAGAGCAATCAAATCATTTGTTGAATGTCAAATAACTATTGTGGAAACTGTTAGAATAGTTTGGGCGGTGACTGAATATTGAATCTTAAAAAACTGTGACTCACCAACCTTATCTGGCAGTTTTACGTCCTGGCCTATTTTACCTGACATCATCCTAGATATAACTAGATTTGCATATCCTTAAGGAAATGGCAGTTCTTGGTTGCATGTCAGCAAAATAATAGCTTTATGAAAGCTTAAGTTTTAGGCTTTGCGTCTGTGTAAATAAAATGTTGCATCAGCCCTAAACTTTGCTGTTGTCATGACATTTATGTGTGTGTTATTTCCAGCTGCAGGAGAATCAATACATGAGCTTGAAGTTGTGTGTAAGGCATTTTACGGGTAATGTGATATATTTTTTTAAGTAATTCTGAATGATCTTTTTTTAAGACTCAGTTTTATCCATTGGGAATCGATTGTGAAAATTGTTGAGAGGTGAAGTTGAAAATTAAAATGGCTTGATGATGTTAGGCGTACGCATGCAAAAATAGCCCTGCATGCTCTTTAAAACCGCAACCTGTGTGCGTACTTTAACTGAAGTGTTGTGACTAGACAATAAGCGGCACCGAGAGATGCGAGGCGCTAGAGTCCTAAGACTCACACACATACAAGAGCAAACGCCACTGCAATTATCATGATGAGTGCTTTCATTAGTTGCATTAAAACAACTGTGCTAGACAAGCAGTGCAAACAACACAAAATATCACGACACCATCATCCGCACCCTGCAGATACGCCAACACAACACAAGAGTAACTATCTGTCTGCCTGTATGTCTATCTAATGGCATTACATTTTCATTGGTTTGGGTTTTTCTACTGGAAATAATTGACCATTGTCTAATAGTACAGATCCTCTTATTCCCTGTAGCAGCAATTATCTCTCCTGCAGTCCTAAATAGTTGTTTTGTTTGTTTCTTTCCTCCCTGTTACTCAAGTGGAAATAAGCTTATGAAGAGACAACAACAGCAAGGTGATGCCAAAACAAAATTAGTTTCGTTTTAGAAGGGCTGAAGAGATTATATTATATTATGCCGTTTTTGAGAATTGTGCAACAAAATATTGGAGCTATCAGGCATGCACATTTTAGTGCTACCATATCAATGTGCATAAACTAGCATTGTTTGATGTTGTGCATGCTCATTTTCCCTTTTTTTGGTATTTAGATGATGTCTGCCATCATTCATTGTTCACCAAAATGATTGAAAATAAAATAAAACCAACGCTAAAAATATAGCAACATTGTTAAATGTAATAATTAGCCCGTCGCTAATAGTTGACAAATATAAATGGGACTGTGTCCTATGGTGTGACAGCAAAAATTCATTTATATTGAATAAAATAATTGAATGTTTATTATCGACAATACATAAAATGATTGCCTCATCAATAACAGCCAGAATTGTAATACTGGTGCTTCCATAATATAAACAAAAGCTTCTGCATTGCTTAAAATCCATATTTGTTGTCGCATCTCTCATAAAGAGTGCGTTATGAAGCAGATCTTAGATCAGTCTATTTTTAGACAGATCTCCAGGGGCAGCAAAGTATCTGTCAAGTATAAAGATGACATGGGCATCTAGAACCAGAGGTCAGGAAGTGACATCCTGCTGTGTGCTGCCTCTCTCTCTCTCCCTCTCTCTTTCTCTGTCTCTCTGTGTCCCACTCATTCTCTCTCTCTCGTTCTCTCTCTCTGCCCTGTGAATGCTGCTGTCAAACAGACTTTAATAACAAAAGCTGCGTGTAGCGTTGTGAAATATGGAGTATCCCCTTACTTGACCTCAGTGTCTCTAACCCTACCCTTGAAGAGACCACGACCCATTCACCGCCAGCATCTGCCGTTACTTCATTTAAACAAATGCAGTGAGATAATGGGATCATTTGTGTGCTGTAAAAAAAATTGTTTCTCTGTGTCATAATAAATGTTTTTCTCCCTAATATTTCATGGCAAAATAACATTAATATTTAATAGTTTGTTTATAATTTATTAATTCATGCTTGCTAAATGGATGTCCCTGCATTACTTTTTCAGATTCCATAAATAGTGTATAGTGCCTTCCTTAATGAATCCATTTTGTACAAAGAAACTCGATACACTTCCCACAGGATTAGGAACCATATTAAAGCGCCTCCGAAAAAATGCTGGGAGTGACTAGCCTGTTTGTGCTTGTTTTTGGATGGCTCTGGTAATTTAGTAACTTAAGTCAGGAACTGTAGTGTGGTTTTTTTCAGCACCTAGCTCTAATTTAGCTCCTGATGAGCCTGGCTTCACATGGACCATGTCAGCTGTGTGTGTGTGTGTGTCCCCACGGGGCCCCAGCGCTGTCTTTAATTAGTAGAGCACATCACAGCAGGGCCGGCCCTCACTGAGAGTTGTGTCATTCCGTTCAGAGAAATCACAGTGACATCCTTTCTCCCACCAGACACACAGCACCAGCCACTTACCTCCACTGCACACACACACACAGTTTAACATGCACAGACTCGTACACATGCTGGTATCAACCACACAGCTGTACATGTGCACAACACTTCCAGAAAACAGTTCAGCAGAGTGTATGATGGACTGTTTTGATGGAAGTTATGATGGAAGTTATGAAGGTGTGATATTGTACCTTCTCTTACTGACCATATGACACCTCCCCCGTTAAGAACAGCTAGTGACTGATAGTGAAAAAAAAAAGCTTTCAACATTGATAATAATAAGACCTGCTTCTTGAGCACCAAGAGTAAAGGCCACTGCACACGGAGTCTGAATTTTTCTTCCAAATTTTTTTTGCACGTTAAAAAATAAATACGATCTCACATTGTGCCAGTTACGTTTTCACAATGCCTCCAAAAAAAATTGCGTCATAAAAAAAAAGTTAGACCAAATTTGACCTTCTCTTACAGGCACAATTAAAACAACAGTTTTTGTACATTATTCTTTAAAACACAAAATGGTGTAAACTAGGCACCCTAGATTCCTATTCTTTAAAAACTTCTCACATGAAGAATCTTTTCCACCAATAAGATATACTGCATGATGGGGAAATTCTCAGGTAAAAAGACACTGCTTAGTGTAGTTAACATAAAAAAGCACAAAAGAGGGACTTGAAACAAAGATGACAAGCCTCAAGTAAGTCCATTTTAATGGCATGGCCCAAAACAATGGTCAAGGTCTGGGATGTCGCTGTCTTGTTTTCTCAAGCAGAAAATGTGCACGAAGGCATCACTGCTCTCTGCATTTTGCAAATATTCCGCCATATTGGTCCCCTCCTGTTAAGTAAATAAACTAGCAACATAACTAACAAGTTAAGTGTATTTTATGGAAATCATACATAATCGTATAAAGTTGAAGTCAGTCCCCCTTTCAGAATCTGCAAAATGTTAATTATTTGATCAAAATAAGAGGGATCATACAACATGCATGTTGTTGTTGTTTTTATTTAGTACTGACTTGAACTCTGTTCAAAAGTTTACATCCCCTTGATTCTTAATACTGTGACCCTGGATGATCCACAGCTGTGTGTTTTGTGTAGTGATAGTTGTAGGAAAGGGTTCAAATACTTAAGCAATAAATTAGCAATCTGGAAAAACAGGATCATGCAGGTTACAACACAGTATGAAGAATCAACTTTTGATCGGGGTCATTCTTATAAATCATTATTTTCTCTTGTGGATTATATGTAAACATATTTTAAATGAACATAAACATATCTTATTCAGATCAGTACTAAATAAGCAATAACACACATTTTGAATGATTCTTATTTTGGTAAAATAATTACAATTTTGGATGGATGGATGGATGGATGGATGGACTGACGGACAGATAGATAGATAGATAGATAGATCGGTATCATGAAAGAACAGAGTGATCTTGTAAAGGATGTTTTCCCGCCCCTCTGCCCGTCCCTGTGCTTTTAGTGTATGTTGGTCATCATTGCTTTGAAGTGTCTCATGGCACAGGACGCTGTAACCTACAAATCTCCCAGCACTCAGAGACACGAGTGAAGAAAGCGACCGGCATATTGCAGAGGAGCGTTTCAGGCCCAGAGCAGGAATGATCTCCTTTACTCCAGGTTTTCCTGAGACACCATGAAAAACGGTTTCGATTTCCTATAATCCAAACCACATGCTCTCACCTCACGCTTTCATTGTGGAAAAACCAAAGTATTTCTTTCAAAAATATTTGGGGGAGGTTTGCATTTCAGTGTTAACTCTGGATTTATAGACGGCACGATGGGATGATGTTACCCGAGGCGCTAGCAATGATTTGCAGGGTGTTTTTTGAGAAAACAATATTCTTTTAAGTTAATCTGTATTTGATTAAAAGTTTTTCTTTTATTTTTACTTTGACGACCTTGGAGGTGAATTTGTCTATTTGGATATTTCTGTAAGTCGAGTTTCTCCAAGAATTGGGGAAGAAAAACAAGCACTAGTTTGTGCAATATTATTTTTTCTAAGCTTTTGCACTAAAAATGAAATTTCACTAGAATGAAAACTGAAAACTAAAATCGCACCCTTCCTCCAAGATTACAAACGATTTAAACATTTATACATTAACTCTGCTGTGTTGTCCTTTTTTATAAATGAGCTAAATATTGCATTTCTGACACATAAAATTGTAGTTGGCACACATGCTGGAAGAAGCTAGTAAGGTTTTCTAATTCCCTTTTTTTTTTTGCAGAACATATGGCACCAGCACTTCTGTTTTTTTACGAGTCGTTAGACATAACTTCTTAATGAAATTGAGCCGTTCCACTGCACTGCACATGTGTGAATTTTTTTGCTCTAATTGCTCCTGTTGCATCAATGCGTTTGTTCACCTACAAAAACAATGGCAGAAGCAGTTTTTGCCATCTCACATCACTCATTCCTTCACGGCTAATACCCCCAGAAGGAACACCCACAGGCTGCGTTTGGCAACTTTCTGATTATGGTGCAGAATTCAAGATATATTTAAAATTAGGTGTCCCTTGAACATCATGCAGCACATTAAGCCATGGGAAAATGCTAGTTCATTTGACATATTGTTTTTGGGCTTTTGCCACTCTTTAATGATATATAACATGAGACTGGAGGGAAACAGTAGTGAAAAGACAGATGGAATGGGATTAAAATGCAGCGCAGACGAAATCAAACCCATCGCTGCCTCCCATTTCAAGTCCTGAATAGTATTCAAGATTAAAATGAATGCATCTTCAATCATTGCATTCTAATCAATTAGGGCTGGGTTATTTTGGCCAAAAATATTCAAAAAATTTAGTTTTCTATAAAATAGAAAAAATAATCCGGATTACTCTATACGGATCCGTATTGAGTAACCTTATCATAATCAACATTTTTATTGAGCCAAAGAAGCAATAGTATTCTAAAAAAAACGACAGGTTGAATTCACACAGTTTCCTCTTCTAATCTGCAGTATTAGCATGTAAGTGGACCGCTGAAGGGCCTGCCTGAAATAACCTGAGTCTCTTGTCAGTAAAATTGGGTTCAGCCTCTCCAGCCCTCAGAAGCTGACACCTTCCTCCTATTGTTCGTTAAATACTGAGGGCTTTGTGTGTGTGCTGTGAAAAGCTGTATTTTAAAAGGACTGTCTGGTGTTATTTGCGGTACGGAGGAGGACGAGTCAATACAGGTGCTGCTGCGGCCGCGTGTCGGGCTGCTGTTTCCTGCTGCGTCTATTCTGAGCAGCTTTACCTTGGCGTTCATGCGGTGTGACAGCTTAACTGCAGTTCATCCCTGCCGGAACAGACGAAAGGCGAAGGTCTCGCTTAGATGCCCAGTCTTCCTCAGCATGAGACGAAATCTGGCATTTGAAAAGAGGCATGCCATTTACTGCATCCAGCAGCAGAGGAAAAACAAGATCCTGGGAGAAATCTGGCTTGGGATAAAGGTTATGTTGATAATGTCATTTTGGTTTTATTTGATTATTTATAGACTCCTTTTTGAATTTTAATAAAAAAACATCAGGTTTTGTTGGCCCTGAGGAATGAGGTGGTTTAAAGGGATATTTCACTTGGGGAAAAAAAGAGAGATGGAGAGATATCCGTAATCATTTATTCACTTTCATGTTGTTCCAAACCAATATGATCCTCTAGAGGGGAAAAAATATAAGGTTAGCAGTATGTTGACGCTGTTCTTTTCAGTGTGCTCCAAAACACCTCTGAAGTAATTGTAAGTAGATGTAGTCAGTGTGTTTTATTTAAATTCATGTGATAGCTTTGTGAAAGAAAAAAAAAACTTGTTATAGTAATTATTATGAACTAAAACATTTTTGGCCCATAAAATAAATGTTAATAAACTGCAATAAAATAAATAAATGTAAAAAAAAAATTCAGTTGCCAAGGAGACATTTCTCATTTTTGTTTAGTTTAACTTTATGTACTAAGACAACATCCATGAATATGAAAATAAATAAAATAAAATAAATGTTTTAACTGATAATTATTAAATGAAAATCCCCCCTCTCTTTAGCAAAGGTGGGGATTTTCATTTATTTTTAATTTCTTTATTTTTTTTTAATTCCTCACACAAATTTGTTGTATCATTTGAGCGCAGATATTAGTTTTATGACATTTTATAGTGCATTTTTGCATGATACCTTTTAATTGTATGAAAAAGAGTAGCTTGAACATACAGCATATGAACATCTCCTTTTATGTTTAGCAAAAAAGAATGACATGAGAGTGAGCAAATAATGACTGTTGCTTTAATCACTGGAAAACATCATAGCTGATGTCACAATAACAAGAAATGCATCGAAGCGAGTAGGATGGTATGGAATAACAAGGGTCTTCCATCGGCTGAACGTCTTATGATTAAACAAACATTAGTCATGTCAACAGCGTATGTCTCTTTCTCTCTCTCCATTGACCTCTCCTCTTACTGCTCCTGTGACTTTGACTAATGCTGAAACCAGGGCAGAGTTTCCACTGCCTCCCCTTAATGAGCTAATTAAGTCTGTGGCTTGCGGTTTTAAAGTAGCTGTTGGTAGGCAAAGGAAGTCTCAGCAAACATGCCGACTTTAGGTTTGCATGGAAGAGCACATCTGGCACTAAATTATCTTATATTGTGTTTCGAAGATGAACAAAGCTTTTACAGGTTTGGAACGACATGTTCTTTTCAGCGCACTGTGGCTAGTTTATTTCTTTATTTGCGACAATACTACTTGTGTTACTCTTTTGATTGCGTTTCCTATTCAGTAAAACTGGCCATTAATGTTTTTTTACAGCATTTTAAATCAAATAAATGCAGCTTTAGTATGCATAAGAGAAATGTAAATAATAGAGCTGACCGATAAAGGATTTTGAAGACCGATATCGATACATATATTTGTTGGTTTTAAAATCCGAAATTCCAATATATAGCCCGATATATTTTTTTTTATTTCAGAAACGCGCAACAAAACATTTCCCTAACATTAGTTATTTGTAGTTATTTAGGAGTTTTAACTAACATAATATGATAATGTGTTTTAAAAAGAAACAAGTTACAACAGAACAGAGGAACATCAAAATATATTAAAGTTCTGATAAATAAAATGTAGAAAAATACAAACTTAAGATATGAAACGTAAAGTCCTTTGAACAAAAACGCAATAACAACAACAACCAAATCAAAGTTACCAGTAAGGGTGTTTAGTCCGTTTTTATTTTATTTTTGAAATATTCATTTATCAGCCAACATAAATGCAGATACCGATAGTTTGGAAAATCCTTAATATCGGCCGATAATATATATTTACTATGGATTTAGTAAAAAAATTAAAATGTATATGTATATGACAGACCACAGTAGGGCTGGGCAATTAATCGAAAAGTAATCGAAATTGACATTCAGAACCTATAATCGATCAAATATTTCCAGGTCGATTATTTCGATTACTCTCACTTTAAAAACACTACCGCGTGTGGAGTCACGTGACCCGCTCCGTTACGTTACCCTGTGGCCACACGAGACGCGACTGGCGCAAATAAATCATGCTATTCAAGCGTAGTTGGACGCTTAAACGTTTCAAGTTAACCTGCTTGATTCGCGCATGAAATTCTCTTCACAGCAAACACAAATCCACGTCACGGGAGGGGCTTCTGCAGGCGCTTCCACTCTGTACATCGCAAAGGATATGACTCCCTTGGCTACAGTGGAGCGAGGCGGGTTTAAACACCAGAAGATACACTGTGCCGTCGCGATCATATTTTTCCTGCGCCGCCAGACATGTACAAGACATAACCTGAAAAGATTAACATTCTCGTGTTTCTTGGTAAGAAGTAAGAAGAATAAAATTCATGTTCATATAGTGACATGACAAGATCACTAAGAACACTTCATGCAACCGTGTTTAGGAGAGTTCTATTATCATTACAACAATCTGTTGTTTACATTGATATGTTGCACATTAAAATATTTGTTCACAGAAGATGCAAGAAATGCACTTTTTAAAATATTATTTACAGGATATACAAGAGTTATTTTATTTAGAAGAGATACTGCTTATTTTCTCTTTATTTTTTATTTATAAGAACAAAGTGAAAGTTTTAGGCAATGTGTGCTTTAGTTTCAGTTGTTCAACATTGATGTTTAATAAATAATCATAGATAGTAGATGCGTGTTTCCTTCAATTATTTTAAAATAATGCTCCCTTCGTTCAAAAATCATTCACTTGTAAAATGTGATTGAATTTACTGTACAAGATTTTTCAGTGAACTATGAGAAAAAAATAAATAAAAAAAATAATTGTTCATTAATCGTAATCGAGTTAAAATGTTCAATTAATCGCGATTTTAATTTTAGGCCAAATTGCCCAGCCCTAGACCACAGACTTTTTAACCATAGCACAAGTGCACCAGACTTTATGTGAGTAATCGAATGCATGGCTGTGTGAGACTACAAGTGAAAGAACTGCATTAGCTCATCTCAACATTTATCTGTCTATTACACAGTTTATTTAATGACGATTGTTTTAATCTAGTCTGCAAAAAAGACCTAAACAGTAACTCTAACAATAAGTTGAAACGTGTCTTCGGGGGACGTTTGTTTCTTCTCCTTATTAACGTGTGAGGATCTACATGACACAGGAGATTTTGACCAACTTTGACGACGTCGTCCAATCTCGTCTGACTCATGTGAGATGAGTGATGCATGAGTGGTCTGTTGATAATGAGTCTGCATTCTTTGATGTCTTGGATCAGCATTAGAAAGATCCGAGTTGACCTTGCGTTATGCAAACGCGGGACACCTCACTCTTCATAATGAGTGGAATGGAATGACTGTATAGATTCTATGTGCATCGTCGAGTACGTGAGCGGAAAGCTAGCTGGAGGGCACGTCTTTCTGTGTGTGTGTGACTGCTCATCCCATGCTGTGAATGTGTGAGAGACAGATGTCAAGGTTAGCTGACACGAAGGCACAGTGCACATCTTCAGAAAAGGAGAGAAAGAAAGAGGCTTTGTGTGCCATTGAATACCTCTGCTCACTGCATACCAGACAGAATATACTATTTACTTTCTTTTTTTTTTTAAGTCAGCACATTAAACAATATTCACAGGGTTCAAATGTTTTATTTTTATTTATCCTTTGGCACAGTTACAATTTAACGAAACCATTTTACAGTGGTAACTATTTTTTTTATTTTTTACCAGCAGTGCTTTTATTTATTTATAATTTTTAAGTGATGTTACCTATTATTATAATATATTTTATGAAATTTTTTTTTTTTCTTCATCATTTACTCACCCTTATGCCATTCCAAACTTGGATGGATGTCAGTGGGAACCGAAATTGTGTAGTTTTGTGTTCCAGAAGTCATACACTTGGAATAAAGGGTGATGACAGAAGTGTCAATTTGTGAATTTTTGGGTTGACTATCACTTAAAGGTGCCATAGAATGAAAAACTGAGTTTACTTTGGCATGGTTGAATAATAACAGTTCAGTACATGGACATA
>JAUCMU010022096.1:0-19074 GCA_032275025.1 Enteromius treurensis | reverse complement strand
ATGATGTTGATTCAGCACACTACGGAAACTTATAAGTGTTTGACCTACTGGCCGTCTCTTTAACCCCCCCAAATCCCTGTAACCCCCCCAAATCTACTGTAATGCATCTCGAGCGCACCTAATGAGTCAGTCAGTGCTGTCAGTGCTGGGTGCATTATGGGTATTTCTTTAGAGTTTACTTATCTTTGTGTCATTTAAGCAAGACAGTTGGGTTTTTGTATTAATGATGTTATGTGTGCTTATGTTCAAGTTAGTTTGGGTGTGTTTGGTTCATTTGCAGCCCTGTTATAAAAAAGTGTAACTGTTACTGTCATGGAGAGAGATGTGTAGGGGAGGGGCTTTTTAAAAGTCCCGGGTTTTCAATACTTGGTTTGCGGCACTTCAGCATGTAGATTTCAGTTGGAGCAGACTAGAACACGGAGTATGTTGCTTTTATTCTGAATTTGTGAAGGACGTGTATGGGTTGCATGTGTGAGGTAAACCATGTGTGATCACGTCTCGGACACGTGCAAGGACTGGTATCACTCCCTTTCGATCGCTGTCCTTCTGCGAGACAGCCGTCAGAATAAGCCCCAAAAATACATTTTTTGTTTCCTGTGCTGTTTTTTTACGGCCGTGGGCCACATTTGTATTTGGTCAATAACAAAATTTCATCTCAATACTTTGTTATATACGCTTTGTTGGCAATGACAGAGGTTAAATGTTTTCTGTAAGTCTTCACAAGGTTTTCACACACTGTTGCTGGTATCTTGTTGCTGCAGATCTCCTCTAGAGCAGTAATGTTCTGGGGCTGTCGCTGGGCAACACAAACTTTCAACTCCCTCCAAAGATTTTTCTATGGGGTTGAGATCTGGAGAATGGCTAGGCCACTCCAGGACCTTGAAATGCTTCTTACGAAGACACTCCTTCGATGCTCGGGCGGTGTGTTCATCTTCAATGCCCTTGCTGATGGAAGGAGGTTTTCATTCAAAATCTCACGATACATGGCCCCACTCATTCTTTCGTTTACACGGATCAGTCGTCCTGGTCCCTTTGCAGAAAAACAGCCCCAAAGCAATGATGCTCTGTTCTGTTTTGGTTACATCTGACCATATGACAATCTCCCAATCCTCATCTGGATATCCAAATGCTCTCTAGCAAACTTCAGATGGGGCTGGACATGCACTGGCTTAAGCAGGGGGTCACGTCTGGTGCAGTGTTTACTGATGGTAGCCTTTGTAACTTTGGTCCCAGCTCTCTGTAGGTCTTTCACTAGGTCCCCTGTGTGGTTCTGGAATTTTTGCTCACAGTTCTTGTGATCATTTTGACCCCACGGGGGGAGGTCTTGAATGGAGCCCCAGGTCGAGGGAGATTATCAGCAGTCCTGTATGTCTTCCATTTTCTAATAATTGCTCCCACAGTTGATTTCCCCACACCAGCTCTTTGGTCTTGGCCATACTGAAGTCTGGAGAGTGACTGTTTGAGATTGTGGACAGGTGTCTTTTATACTGATAACGAGTTCAAACAGATGCCATTAATACAGGTAACGAGCAGGGGACAGAGGTGCCTCTTAAAGAAGAAGTTACTGTACAGGTCTGTGAGAGCCAGAAATCATACTTATTTGTAGGTGACCAAATACTTATTTTACCGAGGAATTTTTCAAGTAATTCATTAAAAATCCTACAATGTGATTTTCTGGATTTTATTTCTCATTTTGTCTCTCATAGTCGAGGGATACCTATGATGAAAATTATGCAGTGCTAGCAGCGAGGGTTTTCACAAATGTAGTGACACAGTTGGCCGTGGTCCACGCCTGGTGGACGGTATTGGAGCTGCACCCTACAGAGATGATCTTTCATGCTCTCTGAACGCCCTCCTCAGAGCAAAAGCTGTCCTATTTACCATTTACTCGGGCTGCCTTTCAACGGCATGAACGTCTCGACCATTCAACTTCTGTTGATTAGGTTAGTACTTCCTGTAAGAGAGCTGGCAAACACACCACTTGAGCATGAGCTCCATCAAATAGCTATTAGTATGAATCTCCCTTGAGTCCCTGAGGTTGTCGAAGGCGTTTCCCTCACAGGAAATTAACTAAGATGTAGCAGTTCAAAAGTAGCCCACTTCTAACTCATGGGAATCGTGTATGTGGTCCTAATAATCAAAGCTGGGACTACAGGAGTTCACGGAGTTGTCGAATCATCGCATATGCTGTCATGATTCACATTTATGATCTTCTGTGCCGAATGCTCATACGAACTCATTTCGTTCGCCTTTGTTCTTTTAAATACGGCACACTTGAGCTGATTCATTGTTGATGCGGAATATTAGCCACGGTGTGTTATAATGAGATACATCTTCAGGCAGGAGTGATTCACTCCACTGCGGATGATGTTTGCAATGCATGCACTGTGAAAAGTAATGCCGAGATCAAGTGTAAACTTGTGCCTACACGCCGCGCATAAATTACAGGACGGTTCGTTCGTTATAGGCACGTTCCCTCTATGTTCGGCTTTTCACAGGCCACTTTAAATTAGCGCTGTCTAATTGCAAGGATAGAGAATGAGGTCTAACCTGTGATTAAACCTAGACTTGGTTTAATCAAAACATCTCGTCTACCCTTTAATCATTTCTTCTGTGTTGTCACAGTCTTCGTACGAGGCTTTGGATTGCGTGAGCAAGAGGCCACAATCAAGTCACTGATTGGAGTATGGTCAGTGTCCTGCATCAAGATTAAGAGGCTTTCACCAACTTTGTTCTGGATTTATACTTTACAGCAAGAAACAGAAATGAAGAGATCTTGTGTGATCCACCTTCTGTCTGAGGCTTCTTATCAACACTCATTTTCCAAAAAACTAACAGCAATTAATATTATGGCATATTGTGTTTGCAAATATTTGCTTTTGAGATGTGTTTGCAGTGCAACTTTTTTGAGTGACGTGAGGCTTTTTGCATTTTGTGTGTGCAATTCCTGTGTGCGTCACCATGCCACAGTCCGCAAAAATGTCACCTGAAGTAACTTGTGCTCTTGACTTTATTTGATCAGTCTTTTTACTTCATTTGCGAGCTCTAACCTTGTCAGTGAATTGGCTCCTTTGGAACCGTTGTCTGGCACGCAGCCGCATCTTTAAAGATAATGTGTGTGCAGAGCGTGTGACTCTGAATGAGTAATCTGATTATTTTGTTGCTCGAGGTGTGTCGTAGCAGCAAGCAGCATTTTCTTGTGGAATCCTCCAGGCCCACTCCACGGCTGACTGTATGCAGGTGTTTTAATAATGCATGATTCCCTATCTCGAGAGATGCTCATTTGATGCAAACTCTCCCTCCTCACAAGCTGCTCTGTATGCCACTGAAATTGCTCATCTGAGACGAATCCTGTAGTCCCGAGCAAACCCACCAGGGCTTCATAATGATGGAATGATTTTGTATAATAACAGATAACAAATGAAGAAGATCCTCTTATGCTTTGTTAGCAGTTCACTAAATTGTTTTGTTCAGAATAATAATTTCATTTTTAGCTTATCACTGATTGTAATTTATCCTTCTTGTTGGTTGAATGAATCTGGAGCATTATGTGTACCATGTTTGAGCAGAAATCCTGATGTGTTTATGTCTCAAGTAATGTCTAATGTGTTTCCTGATTCATCTTGGCCAAGAGTGATTATGTAGCTGAGGTCGTCTGATTCGAGATTTCAACATGATACAAAAATCATAATGTCGTTTCATCTCTTTGGACAGGAAGTGCAAAGACCCTAGTTGTGTTTAATGAAAATGGAGACGCCCCTGGACGATACGACATCTACCAGTATCAGATAACAAACAGGTCAGCTGAGTACAAAATCATCGGACACTGGACGGATCAGCTGCATTTAAATGTAAGGAGTGGATCTGTTTCTTTTCAAGTGTACTTTAATGTTAGAGGCTGCTTATAAAACATTTATTTACTTTGGTAATGATGATTATGGTGTAGACGACTGTCATAATGATTATGGCAATTACACTGTACAATTAGTGGTGTTGACTTAACACCCGTAATTCTGAAGTGATTTAGCTTCATAGATGTGAAACTAACTGTGCATGTGCTGGCACTGATGCTGATTTACAATAATGTTTAATAGTTTGGGGTCAGAAAGATTTTTGTTTTATTACTTGAAAGAAATTAATACATTTATTGAGCAAAGATGCATGTGTTTAAAAAAAAAAAAAAGGTTGCTCTTCTGAACTTTCTTATCAAAGAATCCTAAACTGTATAAATTTTCAACTTTGATAATAATAATAATAATAATAATAATAATAAACGTAACACTAAAGATTGGAGGGAATAATTATACTGAACATTCTGCTTTAAATTCAGGAATATTATTTTACAGTATTATTGCTTTTTTAAACTGTATTTTTGGTCAAATAAATGCAGTCTTTGATTTCATTTTTAAAAACATTAAGCCTAAGCTTTTGAACATTATATTAAATTATGGTATAATATAATATTATTATACCATGGTCTGTCCCAGGGATGGTTCTAGAATTTTATCTTTTGGGGGCTTAGCCCTCAGAGAGACCATTATAGATATAACGATACAAATGACATAAATAAACAGTATTGCACTGTGTTTATTAGGTAAACTCACACAATTATTAAAATGACAGAGGTTACAGTGAGTAATTATCAAGTTTTTAAAAAATGCATGGATCCGTTATAATGACACATCCAGTTTTTTCTTAACTATTTAGTTATAAATAAACTTGGATACTCATCAATTAAATACCCAAATTACCCCACCTCATGAAAGTGTGTTTTAATGGCACGATTCTGTTATTTGGTGTGCTGTTTATTGCAAAAACTGACTTTGGCATGTGTCTCATCAAAGTCAGTTTCTGCGTATAACTAGAACACCAAATAGAAACAGAAAACTGTGCCCTTAAGAGCCCACCTAAAAAGGGTCTAGAAAAGCAATTGGTCTGTCTGAATAGTCTTATTGATTGATTCTGATTGGCTGACAGGTATGCATTAAAAACCAATTACAGCTTCATATTTTCTATAGTTATGCAGATGCAGGTAACACATACACAAACTGTCATCTCTCTCGTTCTCTCTCTCAAAAGAAAATTAATTCGAACAAGTGCTATTTCATTTAAATAAATGTGATCTTACCACGCTATTTCACCACTTGGTGCTTGGCCTCCACGTTGTGCATAATTCACAGCTAACCATGCATTATACCTTATTATTTGAAAATTTTTTTTTTTTTTAAACGTCAAATTAATTAGCAGTATTTTATTTTCTCTGTTAAGCAGGTCGTTCCCACTACTGTTGACAATCTTTCCATCTTTATCTATTTAATACCGCTTAATGTTATGTTGTTGAATTAGTTTTATCTTTGATTTTATTTCCAGTACAAATGGATTCGAGAGAAACTGAAAATAAAAAAATGCTTTTTGACATTTACCAGAACATTTCTGACATTATTTGTCTTCAGATAAATGCCATGCAGTGGGCGAGCGGAGACTCGTCCATGCCGGCGTCTGTATGCAGCCTGCCCTGTCAGACCGGCGAGCGGAAGAAGGTTGTGAAGGGGGTGCCGTGCTGCTGGCACTGCGAGCGCTGCGAGGGCTACCATTACCAAGCCAGCGAGTTCACATGCCAGCTTTGCTTATATGAGGAACGGCCTGATCAAAACCGCACCGGCTGCCAGCCAATCCCCATCATCAAGCTGGAGTGGCACTCGCCGTGGGCTGTAGTACCTGTCTTCATCGCCATCCTGGGTATCCTCGCCACGACCTTCGTGGTGGTGACGTTTGTGCGTTACAACGACACGCCAATCGTACGGGCCTCCGGCAGGGAAATGAGTTATGTGCTGCTAACGGGAATTTTCCTATGCTACTTCACCACGTTCCCCATGATAGCGGCGCCAGGAGTGGCCGTCTGCTCCTTCCGCAGGATCTTTCTGGGCCTGGGCATGTGTTTCAGCTATGCCGCCTTGCTCACCAAGACCAACCGCATTCATCGAATCTTTGAGCAGGGCAAGAGGTCGGTCGCGGCGCCGCGGTTCATTAGCCCCGCCTCCCAGTTAGTCATCACATTCAGCTTGATCTCAGCTCAGTTAATGGGTGTATTTGTGTGGTTTGTGGCCGACCCACCGCACACCGTTGTGGATTACGGCGAGCAGCGCACACAGGACCCTGAGAACGCCCGCGGGGTGCTCAAGTGTGACATCTCGGACCTGTCACTCATCTGCTCGCTGGGCTATAGCATCCTTTTGATGGTCACATGCACTGTTTATGCAATCAAGACCAGGGGAGTGCCGGAGACCTTCAATGAAGCCAAGCCCATTGGATTTACCATGTACACCACCTGTATCATCTGGCTGGCCTTCATACCTATCTTCTTTGGGACCGCACAATCTGCAGAGCGGGTGAGTCTAAATGACTAATTAAGGTTTTTATTTTGCTGAATAAGTGAATTCTTATTTTGGTAGCTGCCATGTTGAGATATTTTTCTGTGTCATGGTACAATAAAGCCTCAGTATAAAGTCTAAGATCACATTTAATACAACTTTACAGACAATGTTTTTTCCTTATATTGCATAGCTGCAGGCATTTGTTGAGTTTTTGATATCGGTCACCTGTTGATTTAGTAACAAAGTCTGAAAAAGACAGCATTCTCCACCTTAAAATGATTGGACAGAACAAACCATACTGTAAGTCAGAGAGACTTGAAACTTGAGGAATGACAGTCTACAACGTCTCCAAGGCTCACCCCAGTTGGCCTGATGGGGGCACTACAGTGGTCAAAAGTATGAAATCTGTTAGATGCAGGCTCAGGTGTCTTATATCAATAGAAAAACAGATTTCAGTTTTGTTTTTTTTTCCCAATTGGAAACAAGTGTAGAAAGGTTATCTTGATTCTGATTAACAAATGTTATCAAAAGTTGAAGTTGCATTGTTGGTCGGAACAGGACACAAAAATGTTCATAGTGGGTGGAGCCACATTTACTTAAACAGCTATAATTCTTGAATGCAATGAGATATTTATCCAAACTCAGAACTCATATGAATGAGGTCAAGCTTTGGAAAATTCCCAACCATTCTCAAACAGCGAACAAATAATTTTGACGAAGCGCTTGCCAAAATGGACATGAGGCTCCTCAATGCTTGATTCAATTCAATTCAAGTTTATTTGTATAGCGCTTTTCACAATACAAATAGCTGCAAAGCGGTTTTACAGAAAGTTTTAAGTTTCTACATTACATTTAGGTGTAGGTTGTTAGTGGTGACTGGCAGAAATGTACAATAAAAAGCTTGCAGCTGGTGACAAATTACACTAAATCAAACAAATGGTGAAGACTATTACCTGCAATTATTATATGTTGCGATTACATTTTGCGGTTAAGCAAAATTTGATATTTTTATATTTTGTTAAATGTTAAGTGCCATCATGTTCAGACCAAATCTTGGAGTTTGTTATGACAACCATGTCTCAAGGTTCCCTGCAGAGTTTTGGCACAGCACCACCTAGTGGTCAGGAGATATAAAAACTCTTGTGCATACTGGCACAAGATCATATCACATCTTGTTCGGTAGTCATTAGTAGAGATTACAACTTAATATGAATCCTCCCTTAATTAATGCAGGTACGCCTGTATACAGAATTTTAGTCCTAGTGTCATTACGGTCATTTTCTATATTTACCTAGCATAATGTCGCATACCTTTTTCTTGTTGCTGTGCCAGCATGATAAAGTGAACAGACAAGGATCGTCTACATCATCTCCTCTCTGACAGCTCTATTAGTACACAATCCTTGTTAGATTTTCAGGTCAAAAACAAGCCCTCATCTAAGAGAAGCTCATTATCAGATATATGGAGATGATCAAACATGACCCAGTTGAGAATAGTGTTGCTGTTAATGGGCCATAAATAGAGCGTGCTGCCTCTGTCGGTCCAGGCCAGTGTGGGTCTTATAATGTTGATGACTTCAGTGGTGGTCTGCAGACTGTAGGCTGAACCCTCTGTTCTTTCTGCACCAGGATGTATTTCTGTCCAGTGCTCATTAGTGCATCCGAAAGAAGCCAGGATTAAAAACACAGTCTTCTCTGCATGTCTAATGTCTGTGACATGTGTTGAGATTTCCTCCTGCAAAGATTTGCTGTCAGATATTGATGTCAAGTGTTACTGTATGTTAAAGGACAAATTGTGCAGAAACTGATGATTGAAAGCAATGCTCATTAAGAATTTATCTCCAAGAGCTCGACAACATGATTTTCTGAAGTTATAACAGCTAGAGATGGAGTTGAACTTGTTGACCTAAATGTTTTTTTGTTAGCATAGATAGTTGTCTATCTAATTTCCGTTATAATTTTTTTTAATAAGGACGGCACTCTGGAATACCTGATTTTGGATGTTCAGTGACTGCATTCTGTAGTTTTATTAAATGATGACTTCGTATAAATGACTGAGCAGTTGGTTATGCAACTTAGCATGATTCTTGTCTGTTTCATAGCCTCTTTTTCCTCATATAATCATTAAATATATGATGTTTGTTTCTTAATTTATTTGGTACGAAGCCAAGTATTTTGTGGGATAACATGCAGTCAGCTGGTCATTGTCATAAAATAAATCCTTGTCAAGGTGATTAATTCTGTTTTAATTAAATTAAAATTTGCATATACATATATAAGTATTTTATACAAATAAAAGCATCCAAAATAAAAGTTTTTCTTTACATAATATATGTGTGTATTATTATATATAATATAATTATATTAATGTGTATATATATATATACATACACATTAATATAATTATATTATATATAATAATAAATATTTGTAAATATTATAAATGTAAATATTTTCAAGATACATATTGTATGTGTTGTATTTATATATACATGATATATTTGTGTGTACTGTGTATATTATGTAAACTTATTTTGGATGTGATTAATGGCGATTAATTGATTAACAGCACTAATATATACAGTAAGTTCAGAAATGCGTGCACACACACACACACACACACACACACACACACACACACACATACATACATTCATAAATGAATTATTTTTAGTTCAATATATTTACAGTTATAATAGTTCTAAAAAACACCAAAACTTTTTAATAAAGTCATTTTCTCCAAATTTCCACAGGCCCCAGTTTGAGTTCCCTGCACTGAGCGAGAATCTCTCTCATCTCAACTATTGAACTTTCTCATTAAAGTGAATAAATCCCAAGTGATGGTGTCCTAAGCGGTCGCCTTTGTAGTGTAATGGTTTGACCGGCACTGCTGTTGGGTGTATTTTGCTATAATGACTGGCTAGCTATTTGTTATCCCTTATCAATTTTGTTTGATCATATTTTCCCTTCTGAAAGGACATTTCTTAGCATGCTATCATTTTGTGATTGTGTGTTAGTGTGTACAACATTTAGTAACCTTACAGTTTTAACAACCTGCATTTTTGACACCAATGCTCTGTTCTAAATCTGCTGTTGAGCAGAGACATTTTTGAAGGCGACACACCTGTGAAAAGACATGTTTTCGAATTCAGTTGTGCATGCAACACAGAATTAGCTCATGGAGCGATTCAGTGTAGTAATTAGCAAAAGGGATTTGAGGCACATTGACATTGATTGAATTGGCATTTTCCTACTTAAAATGTTCCAGGCCTGTGACGTGCATGAGGCTCATTACAATAGATTATCCCTTGGATAGTTTCCCTAGCAGACAAAATACCTGCCAATCAATTCGATGGTCTGTAATCCATTGTGCAAACCTCTTGAAAATGACAAGAGGGGGTTAACGGATTCAAATTCACCGAAGTATGTGTTTTGAATCCAGCAAATGCTAAACCTTAAGATACTTGGATACAATATGTCGGTATGTCAGTATGAATACAAAGTTAATAAATTGTTCAGAACATGTCGTCAGACTTGGGTTATCCACATGAGCACCATGACTCACCCTATTAACATATAGATGGTTTCTTGTTTCCTGATTATTTAATCACCCCCCAAGCCATTCAAGATGTGTTTGACTTTGTTTCTTCAGCTAAAGATGAATTAATGATTTGGAGGGAAACATTCCAGGCTTTTTTCTCCATCTAATGCAAGTAAACAGGGCTAAGCACAGACCATTTCTGATGGGCAGCATTAACCAAATTTACACGACTCCAACCTACAGTTAAGGCTCTTCTCTAGCAAAATGATAAGTCGTTTTATAATATATATGTATATATATATATATATATATATATATATATTGGTAGGTGAAATATACTTTTCACCTACCAATGCCTGCCTGTATGAGCCGCTTCGGATGTTATCACTCGATTGAAAGGGCGTTATCAGTGGTTATCAGCCCATTCGTATGGGTCAGAAGGGACCTGCTGCACCTACTGGTTAAACTAAAAATAAAATTAATTGTTCAACCGATTAGATTGTGTTTATTTAACGTCTACACCCACCCTAACCCTAAACCTAGCCTTTACTATGATACAAAAAATGACCCATATGAATGGGCTGATAACCACTGATAACGTCCATTCAATCGAGTGATAACATCCGAATCGGTTGCCTGTATACTGTGTACTCAGGTTTCTCACAAGTTTATTAACATTATAGTTAAGCAACATCATGCATTGATCAAGACTTTGTGTCTCTGTTTGCATACAGCATATTTCTGGTTATCAAATGTAAGGAGTTTCCCATTGTACTTGTTTAATTATACAGGTTTTTCATTGGGCCTCATTGCCATTTAGCCTGATCTTACATAATGTTTTAGATCTTCACAGTTTTAGCCTATATAGTACAAAATGTCAAAATCTTCCTCTCGGCTTTTCCAGTGTTTAATTATCATCTGCTAGATAGCATATCTCAGTCAGATTAGCATAAGTGAGTTATGATAGGCTATTTTTAGTCAGCGAGGTGGCTTCGCATACGCGAGGGAATAGCGGAACTGCAGAATTTACCATAAAAGCACTCTAGCATTCATTTCGAGAAACAAACACTAAGAAAACAAACGTCGTGGTAAACAGCTGGCCCTCGGGGTGGTGTTAAATTAAAAGTTACGTAAAAGAGGAAATTGTTTCCCTCAAATCAGACCGTTTTTTCATTCCTCCGTATGACAAAAGAGTCCAAATGGAAAGAAATCCGCAGAGCGTATTTCCTGTTTCCCTTATCTCTCCCGGGCTTATTTCTTTCACCCTCACTGATGTTAAAAAGATTATTGCAATGAGCAACCGCAATACGAGGACACAGATATGAGTATTTTATTGAGCCATGTCTCTCTTATTCACATCTCCTCACTCTGTGCTCATTAAAACTCGGAAGTTTCTTTACAGCTGCATGGCGTGTAATTTGAACCTTGCGCCTCCTCGTTTCTGCTCATTTTCTGCATTAACGGTCCTGTTTCTTCAGCATACTTGTGCAATTCCTCATTGAAGGGAGCCGATTGTGCATTAGCATTGGGATTGCTTGTGTTAAACGTCCTGGAGTGAGAGAAGGAACCATACCAATTGGTTTTTCTGTCAGTACCCTCACTTTGCATTGCAGTGCAGTTGAATAGAGGGGAACAGATGAAAAGATGAGAAAAGGATGCCTGCCGGGGTAATTAGAGTTAGATGAGTCATCTGCAGTTTTACGGACATTTTGAATGAGTTCCAGTTTATATATAGTTGGTTGTGTTTATTCGTTCACCGCTCGCATGCTGTGGCATTGATTTTTAAACCACTTAAGCTCCCCAAAGATCTTTAGTTAAATGGAGTTTACTTCTTGGTATGGCTTTTTCAGAGTGTGTTTTCTTTTTTTACCCCTGCTGTTTTGGTGCTGCTGACTGACGCTGTGAATTACAATAGGCACATAAAAATATAAAAACACACTCAAGTGCTTTTCAGGATACACACGATTAGGGGTATGCAGTATATTCCTGATGTATATGGGCTAATTTTGCTGCAGATATATTAAATTAAGCAGCATTCATTCGATTTTAATGTTTTTCAGCTTGGTTTTGTGCTTGATTTTACGCACCTGTTATCCAGCTGAAATAGCCTACATTTACATTTATTCATTTGACAGGCGCTCTTATCCACAGCATTGACGTTCAAATGAGGAATGCTTTATAAAATCGTTTTTTCCTAGTGTAGTAACATTGGAAGTATTGCAGTAGTAGTGGTAGGAATACTAGTAGTCTAGAGATGGAGCTATGTGATTGACTTTAGCGTTTAGCGTTTGCGTCAAAATTTGAAGTATTCTTTGGGCTTTATAGAGTAAACTAATCATCAGTATATGCTAAGATAATAGTCACTGTTAGCTTGCTAATGGCTAGCTGAAACACAAAGGAAAGGAAATGTTTAATTGAACCATTTTTCAGCTTCTAGAATTTGTTTTTGTCACACCGTATGATGTGATATACAGTATATGGAGCCCCTAAAGGGACATTGTAATGAGAAAATAATGAGATGGAAGGAAAAATACATTTCAGTGCTTTTGAGTTTTCTCTCACAAAACTTTTGCGTTCCCCTGAGAACCATTGTGTTTTCTTGTAAAATCATTGTGTTCTCTCCCAAAACTATTGGATTCCCCTCGAAATCTTTAGGGTTCTTTCCATTGCCCCAAGGAACGTTGGGTTCCCCTCGAATGGGAACTCGCATTGCATCTCTATATTTTGCTATAGGGACACAGGGAACCATGGTAACATCCGTAACCCGAGATGTTCTGTTACAAAACGTTTTCGTTCCACCATACCTCTGGTTTCTCTTATAAAATGATTGGTTCACTCTGAGAAACTTTGCATTTTGCTCTCAAACCTTTTATGAAAAAAAATAATATGAATTCAGAGGAAAAACGTTATTTCAATGCCTTTGCGAAGAAACAATGTTTGCAATACTTTTGCAAGTGAACTCAAAAACACTGAAATATCATTTTTCCTCCAGTCTCATATTCTTCCCATCACCACGTCCCCTTAGGGGCTCCATAGATGTATGACATTTGACATGATGTGAAAACATATCAAAGTCTTCTTGAGAGCAAGTCATTCAGCAGCCATTTAGAAGATCATCAGGCAGCTGTTTCCTGAACAATCAGCTTCTTTACCTTAAATCACAATACGTTTTGTACATTGATGACAGAACTGAAAAGGCAATTTTTAGCCAACCTAAGCTACTTCCCTGGCTTTTAATGGTCTCACAGCTTAGCAAATCTGGTCTAGCTGGTGTTTTCAGCCAATTTAATTTAATTAAAATGAGGTACTTCTTTTGCAACTGCTGCTTAAGTACATTTTTTCAGCGACTGTCCTTCCTTTCGACTGTCTGGCAGGATGGGGACTTGCACAAAAGAGTGGTAGCAGGGTCACAAGGTTGGACTTGAAGTAAATTACGATTCAAAGGGAGATTCAGTGAGAATTGTGCACAGTCAAATCTCCTTGACAGGATGGCAGCGCTTTGTTGTTTCGGAGAGACAGTACATGAAATCCTCTGCTGATGTGTTTACCTCTTTGCCCACGTCAGTACTAAGCAATACAGTTAATTTGATTTCAATCTCATCTAAGCAGTAGTATGGAGTGACACCCTCCTGCGGTGCTCCAGATTCTCCTCTCCTGACCTAAAAACCTGGGCTCATTCATTCTCAGCACCCTATTTCTCTTAATATAAACGCCAAGAGCTTTATCATCTGCCTCCCCCACAGCAGGCATATGTTATCATTTACTGCTCGTTAGCTTACTGATCACTCGCACCCAAGGTAAGGAAAGCAGTAATATATTTGTTAGCGAGGTTAGCCATTCATCAAACTCTCAGACGTGGGCAAGGATGAATCGACATTTTAAATTGTTGCTCGAGGCGTGTGGTTGCATCCTAGGTTCAAGTTTTGTGAATCTGCAAACGTTAGCATTTTCGAAATCAGAAATGACTGGAGTGCACCAAAATAGAGTCAGACCTGATCTTGAGGCCCATACAAACTTAATAATCCACTTTAATAATATTAGTAATTATATTATATATTATATATATAATATATATAGTAATAACTCATCACTTGTTTTCTCATTATAGTTTAAATTAGCAAATTTGGTGCACGACTCATCCGCTGAAAAAAACTGCTAAACCAACCTAGGCTGGTTGGTTGGTCTTAGCTGGTTTAGGCTGGAAGTATCTGGTTTTAGCTGGTCTCCCAGCCTGACTCGGCTGGTCAAGCTGGTTTTAGCTGGTCATTCCAGCTGGTCTCCCAGCCTAAACCAGCTAAGACCAGCCTGGCAGGCTGAAAAAGTGGCCAAAACCCCTCTAAAACCAGTCTGAAAACCAGCTGAGACCAGGCTGGTCTCCCAGCTAAAACCAGCAGGGTTTTTTTTCAGCAGGGAAGTGCTTCAGATGTGAATGATACATTAAAATGCCCCTATTATGGGTTATGAAAGGTTCACATTTTGACTCCCAAGCAATTCGTTCAACGATTAATTTCTCCAAACCCCTCCTTTGTGTGACATTAATCTGCAGTGATTCGCCCCAAGTGGTCGATTTAATTTCCATTTCATAATAAAATCTGTGTTTGTAAGTGCAGTGCAGCTTTGTTTATAACCGTTACCAGAGAAACAACTATTTTAACGCTCCAAAAGCTGCACCTAGTGGCAAAGAATGAATTTGCATTTGATGAAAATGATCTCTAAAGCTAAAGCGCTTGTCACATGACCATTTATGCAACCATAGATATGTATAGGTAGATTCCCTATTAAGATGGTGGATGTGTCTGTGTGTTTGGAGTGGTTTAATGAGGCATCTACCAACACAATGGGTACAACAACGAGCATGATGTTATTGTTTAACGGTCGTCAAGGATACACAGAGCAAATGTGGGCACCCAGACAATTGTCTTCAAAAGTCTGTTTTGGTTTGTTTACACTGAAACACAACCCAAGAGTTTTCAAACTAATATGGGGTCTGCATATCAGAGGAATGTAAAAATCTAGTTGCTTCGGCCTTGGTTACATGATTAAAAGAAAAAAGCCACATCAGAGGTGAAGACGGTTATTTCGAATAAAGATTAAAAAAACCAAGTGTAGCTGCAGCTCAGGGACATTTATAAGCAAGTTTATTTTTCTTTTTTGTTTGTGTGTTATACTAGACCTTTTGTTGCCTATAAGGCGACGCTGTTTTGTCACCCATACTGTATTTGCCCATACTGCCATTGATGTCGCCCTCTCCTTTTCTCTCCAGATGTACATTCAAACGGCCACACTGACCGTCTCTCTGAGCCTGAGTGCGTCCGTGTCTCTGGGGATGCTCTACATGCCAAAAGTCTACATCATTATCCTGCACCCAGAACAGAACGTGCCCAAACGTAAGCGCAGCTTCAAGGCCATCGTCACCGCGGCCACCATGACAAACAAGCTCAGCCAGCTGGCCAGCGAACGTCCCAATGGAGAGGTGAAAACCGAGCTCTGTGAAAGCGTGGACAATAGTAGTGAGTAAAGTCTTCCCACAGTTTGTTCATGTTAGTGTGGCACGTGGGTCAATGATGCTTAATTAATAAAAAATGCAGTTCATGTATTTAAATGTTTCTATTAAAATTAATTTTGAGATTTATCAGTGGGAATAAAAAAAAAAGCCACCACTCCTAGTTTATGTAAATTACGTTTCAGGATTCCAGATGTTTTCAGAGCCAAATGTTCTTCAAGGTTGCCACTCTTTGAATTTACATGACATTCATCATTCATGATTAACTGGATGAGGAATTTGTCACTCATCATTTCTACCTGGTAAAATATTTTAGAGCTTGGCATTAGTAGAGAAACATACATTCATTATAAACTACACATGGTGTTTTAAGAGTTCATAAACTTACATGGCTTCTCCAGGACTTTAAAAAACCTTTATTATTCAAAAATGTAGATGATTGAATGATTTTCACTAGTTTTTATTGTGTTTTTTCCCTTGATCTTATTCTAAATCATTTTAAGCCATCTTGAGGCCCCCAGTTGAGAATCACTGTCTCACATATTTAAACATTTTTTTTTATTTAATTCGTTTTTTCCCCCCATATATTTTATAAATATTAGACATTTAAAAATTAAAAATACTTATTTGATCATACCTATTAAATAATACTTATTTTAAAATGTTTTTTATCACAGAAATATACAAAAATAATGTGTACACAATTGTATTCAAGCTCTAAAATATGTCATTACTTCACACACACACACACACACACATATATATATATATATATATATATATACATAAATACAAGTTTAAATTTAAACTAGATTTTTTTAATTATTTTCCATTATACAGTGTGTCATCGACCCACATGCATTAATTTATTTGAAAAAGTAAACATATACTGTAGTATATTATGAACCGAAAAGTCATTCTTGGGTAAACTATTAATTTATTGCTGGCTAAGTTGTGCATGATCTTTGTGTTAATGACCTGGTAACTCTGATTACTCTTCAGTGCTTACTTTCGTTGGTATTTATCTTGAAATCTGAAGCTTTATATTGTGAGGAAATGGAGCAGATAAGCATGCATTCACTAGAGTATCATTGCTAATTCATTAGTTATGCCATCTGCATTGTCTAACGCTAGATGAAACATTTAGGTTTGATTCACATCTCGTGTAAAATGATGTCTGAGGGAATCTGAATTACTGGCTGCAAGCTCATGGCAGCAGATCGTATTTCAGCAGGCATTGTGGTGTTACCTTTTACATGAGGGATCCGATCATTAACCAGGGCAAGGGCAGCATGCGCAGGTCCAGAACACTGTGTAAAAGTTAATGCAAATGTGCAGACTCTCACTAATGTGCCGTGACCCTTCTGCTAAAGGGCTCCAACACTGGGCCAGTTTGTAATGAGAGTCAAATGTGGCATGTAATGAATAAGCAGAGAATGCCTTTGCGAGGACAAACATGTTTTGGTGTTTCTCAGTATGTTTAATTTGTGTACTGTAAATGCTGCACTACCTTGCTGGTTAAAGAGGCATTAAATATGCTCATGAGTACGGTGAGTCAGTGCTGTACAGGTATTGGTCACTAGTAGCAATTGCAAGGACAATTCTAGTAAGGTTAAAGTCGCATTAGTGAATTTTTGCAAGCACAAAAGGAACATTGTTTGTTCATGATATAGTAGAGAGAAATATGAACTTTCAAACTAAGCAGCTTTTTGTTGAGAAATCCATGACCAGCTTGAAACTGCATGGAATAAATATTTAACCCAGACAAGAAGTTCCCAGTTGTGTGTATTTCTATTAAATTTACTGGATTCGCCTGTAAAAATGTGCAGAACCTTAACTGTGACTTAAAGATATAAGTTGGGTTTTTTTTGTTTTTTTTTGCTGGAACATGAAATAAGTTATTTTGACGAATGTGTGACCAAACAGTTGATGGTATAGTATGGATAAAAATACTGTGGAATTCAATGGCTACAAAAAACTGTTTGGTTTGGAACAACTAAAGTGTAAATAAAATGATAACAGAATGTAAATTTTTGGGTGAACTATCACTTATTGGCATAATTCAGTAATATTTCACCCAAAAATTTATAATATCTGATAATCTGGTATAGTTCAAAATCCCTGAACTTTCTTTCTTGTGTGAAATGTTTAACATTTGTGCTCTGAATGCACCCCAAAAAATGTGTAATAACTGGTTAAGTGCATTACAAACAAATGATTCAGAGCAGTTTCAGAGCAGTTTCATGAACTGGTCCAAACAATAAACTCTAATTTAGACTCTTTCTTTAACTGGCTATATTATCTTTTTCAGCGCCGTCCACAAAAACAACCTACGTCAGCTACACCAATCATGCCATATGAGTGCACATCCTGAAAATGGTTTGGCATGGATCTGGCTGGCTCCGACAAAACAGGATCCAATGACTGAAATCCAAGCATGAGACATCAGTGTTGTTTGTGGACAAGAGGATGGACTCTTGGACTTTTTTTTCCTGGATATTTTATAAGAAAGCCTAGGCAGCCATCCCCCCCAAAAAAGGAGACAAAGCTGTCATTTACGTGGGCTGCCGATAAAATGGGACACTGGAAAAGGGTGAGAGAAAAAAATAATAGAAACTAAAATAATAGTTTAATGAAACAGAACAAATATCGGAGTCGACCATGTTACATGTTATTCTAATTGTAAGTATTTTGTGGTTGTGAAAATTTTTCATTCTTGTCCCACAGTGTCAGACCTGCAGTGGAAAATGCATTTGTCTCTTGTATTGGCTACTCTGGTCTATAACCTTGGGTTGTGAGTGTGCAAATGCCATGGTTGAAGCATGCCAATTCAATTTTTATACAAATAATTTATTTATAATAAAGGAATGTTTTTGAAATGTGGAGGGTTCTTGGGTGTTTGGACTTGAAATATGAAATTCACAGTACACTCTTTAGATAGCGACAGAAGAACAAACAAAGAGCCAACCGTAAGTGAAGAACTTTTAAATTAAAAGAACCATTTCCCAATTTAAAGAATCTTTTGTACAACGGAGATTTCATGGATGTTAAAAATTCCAACAATGGCTAAAAAGAACCTATATTTGTTAGAGTGTTGGACTATAACTAATGATTATTTTAAAGGAGTCATACAAAGCCAATATACCACAAGCTAATATGACTCTTTAGGGTCTTAATGGAAAGTTTTTAATATAGTTTGTTTTAAAATTTCTCAAAGATAGTGTAAAAAAACGCTAATGTTACCCTGTCAAAAACAGCTCTTTAGAAATCACTCTGTTCTGTGTACTTCCCCTTTAAATCTTCATGAGCTCTGCTGACCCCGCCCCTCTTTTCCGAGGTGCTATCTTTATTTAGCTGTATTCATAGTGAAACTTGCTAATTAACACATGATTAGGAAAGGTTCATTAGAAGACATTACACTCACTGCTTCTGTAGGTGAGGCTGGATCATGAATGATTTGCGCGAACATAAACGCATTTCGGTTGATCAAGGACACGTTTCCCTTCAGAACCAAACGATTAGTTAATCTAGACAAAGTTAATCTTCCGCGTCTTCAGTCACTCAGATGTCGGAGTAAATCACTACTGCTATGTTCATTAATACATTCAACAACAAAACACCTCAATTTCTTAGGAGTCTTGCTTGTCTCTGCGTCTC
>JAUCMU010021902.1:0-19114 GCA_032275025.1 Enteromius treurensis | reverse complement strand
TTGAAAAAAATGAATGTTAATCACTCATTCTTTGTAGATTCATCTTTCAGAAGGGCATATAAAACAAATTAACTCTCGCAGGATACAGTGTCTTCTTGACTGAATCGAGCCACGCTTCAAATCTTCTTTGTCTGAAGTAAAGCAAACCTTATTTCTCACGGCGCGTCTTCTTCCAGAAACGTGTACATGTCGTACCATCGCACATGGATGATTGTATGTGTATTGTATGCTCATTATTGTCTTTAATGAGCTCAAACCATGAAAACGAACATGGTGTTGTTTTCATACTGATAACTTTATCACAGAATATTTGTTTTCGACATCACTAACTTCATTTTAGAGTAGAAATATACAGCTTTCTGTAGATATATCTCTCATGTCTGTGAGTCACGTTTTAGTTCACTTAGTTTGAGTTTATTTTATTGACGTGTTTTAATCTGATCATCACGGAGACAGAGACAGCAGAGAACGCACCCTGTTAATTTTCTTTATTTATCAAAAGCAGAATGTTTTGTTGATATTGTGAGTGTATTGAATTTTCAGATTTAAATGCTGTATAACTCTTAAATGTGTGATCATATATGACAGAGCAGTTTCAGGTTTTTTCTCTGACATCTGAAGAAAAGCTGCGGGAGAGCCGACCTCAGACCGTTAAAGAAAACATCACTAAACAAATAGCTCAACACCAGAACAGGTGGATTGATGCATTACCCACTGTATTTACCGTGTTGCGCACAACTTCATCAAAAGCCACAGGCATTAGCCCATATGAACTGATGACTGGAAGGGTGATGGAACTACCCATTGATCCAGAAATCTCCCCAGCAGACTTGGGGCCCCTTATGCTTGCAACTCAACAAACAGTGTTGGTACAGCTGCAAGAAAGACTGAAGGTATTATACACACAGGCAACACTGAAACAACAGCAGTCTTAATGAACGATGCACAATTCAACCCAACCTCTGAAACTAAATTTTCAGAAGGAGATACTGTGATTGTGCGTGTTTTCGTAAAACAAAATGCATTCTCCCCGAGATGGCATGGGCCATACAAAATCAAAGCTGTTTGCAACAGCTGTGTGGCTGTGATCACCAGAGTAAAATTAAAATGGTACCTCATGTCTCAATATAAACCGTTTAAAGGTGGATATACCTGTGGATATAACAAACCCACACAGTGTCCAAAATTACACCCTCCGCCTGCCGGTGAATCAATCAAAGGAAACGTTAATAAGACCCTGCTTCATGACGTTAACCTTGTCATAACAAATATGTAACATACAATATCTCTAATAACTTGTCTACTTATGCACAACATTGTAGTCCTAGTGACAAAATGTATACATGGCTACAGTCACACATCGATGATTTAGTTTCTGATTACAAAACAAGACTTGCAGTTCAAATTCCATCTGTCCTTACCAAACGAGACCTATATTTGGAAATATAGCAGGTCTTTTTGGTTCAGACAATTCAATCGCAAATACTTACAAAATTACCGGACAATCACAATTCTCAACATGGTTGGCAATTCAGATGGCGACTGGTTTCCAACACATCACCAAAAGTAATGAAAACGTAATCAAAGCGGTCAGATCTGAAGCGCAGGCGCTTCTCACGATCAGCCACACAATTTTCAATCAGACCCGTATCATCGAGCATGACTTAGCCTGTAGAGCATATGCACAGGATTTGTTTACAATTGCAAGACAAGAAATGTTAGATCTTCGTCTACATAAAACCCCTAGGCATGTCTTAAATTACCTTATTGAAATTTTTATATTTGCATAGATGGATTATGTCAGAAAAAATGAAAGACATTAATTATTCTGAATTATTGTCAACATCAATGATGTATACAGGAAATGAATGTACTGGCTGTATTGGATTTTTCACGACTTTTCCTTTAGTTCACCCAGATCAAGTTTATTTAAAGTCCACTACAATACGCTCTATTGGGGTAGTAGTGAAGGATCAAATCATAAAATGGGACAGTCTTATAGGGTATATGACCTTGAAGGGCACTGAGACCTTATTTACCACCCGCACTTGTTGTCATGAAACATCCAGCTATATCATTTGTACTTGCAATACACTACAACCATTTTCTCCCAACAATTCTAAGTCCGTTAATGTTCAGTCACTGCATGGCCATTCTGATGCTGTTCAAGTGTCTCACACACAGTGGTGTGTCGTCAGCGAAATGAACTCTTTCACCTATGGAGGCCCAACCTGCAAAGCAAATCACACCTTCTGCTTGGAGGTGACAGAAGACTTTTCGATGGGCCAGATAAATATCCTGGGAAAGGTTCCACTGGACACAAACATCTCTCCATGGTGGGAAGACACTTTCTACGAGCAGGGCACTCAACCCCTGGTTGACACAATGGACTTGGTACAGAATGTCATCTCACAGACTGAATACCATCTAATCCAAGCACAGGTGGAAGCCAACCTGGCTAGAAAGACAGTAAATATTCTGACTAGCACATCCACCCGCTCAGCACAGTATGCCTACACTTGGTCGGATTGGGTGTTCAGGGGATGTGTCTTTGGCAGTGCTCTCATCTCCGTGTTCACTCTGCTTCAGTGCTGCTACTTCAGATTCCTTCTTCGTGCCCGGCGTGCTTCGGCCCATGCTGCAATCACTCTCAGCCCATTACAGGTGCCAGCTCTACAAAAACTGTGAGAAGCGACACCCAATGGAGATCATGACATCGCAGCCCCTCAGAACTGTGCCAAGCTTTGCCCCAAGGGGCCAAGGGGCGCGCTAAGGGTTGGAAGGGTGCTTTGATCTCTTTGAGAAGTCAAAACTCAGTAACTTCTCACAGTACAGGCTGGGCAATAAAGCAATCCACCTCCTAATCTGAGAGAAAGGTCTGGGAGAAGACCATCTGCATTTCTGCCCTTCTCCATTCCCCCTTGGTTTTCAGCACTGGTCATTAAAAGGTAACTTAGAAGTGGTGGGAGATCAATATATATAACTTCAGAATTCATAATCATAATCTATTCATGTTTAGTATAATTTTTATGGTCTCATTATGGGTGGAAATGTGATCTTACTCTCACATCAGTGAAATAGACCAATAATAAAGATATCGAATCTGAGGAAAACTCTATTCCACTGATGAAAGGTCTGCACTCTGATAAAGGTCCCTACCAGATTTTGATCCTTTACCCCAGAGGACATATGGCTATTACATCATCTACCGTCCCAGCAAAAGGCCGGTGGAGCCCTTTGTTCATTAAATATACGACTGTTTTGTTATGATTTGGGTATTTAAAGAGGACTGGCGAAATATCCAGGGTAGTCTTCTGTAACCAGATCTTCCCACACGATCACTGTGTGTCTCTCTATTTTGCTAGGTATGATGACTCTCTGAACCATTTTTTTTAATTTTAATTGGTATTTTACTATGTCTGGCAAAATAAACATGATTTCTTGATTCATTTTAGATTGTTGAAATTGTTATTTCTAGTAGGGTGTGAGGAGGCTTTTGCGCGCACAAAATATTATGGCCAGGATATGCAAACTGGGAGCGCAGGGAATGGAGCAGTTGGCACTATTTACCTGAAGACCTCCTGATTTCTAGTATCACTGAAATTGACATGTTGGGCAAGGCAAGGATTATGTAAACTATGTTCTTTGAAACATGCAAGCAGTTAGCGGCTGGCAGGGAAGATATTAATCCATCTCCAACCGCTGAGCATTTATCAGACTGGCGAATTTTGTGTTACGGGATGGCGTTTCGGCCGACGTCAGACCCAGATGGCTTTAGGTCCCACAAGGAATGGATACCAGAAAGTATAGCATATCTAGAAGAATCAGGTCTCAAAATTAAGATAACTAAATCCAAGATCAGCACCTAAATTTAGTATTATAATTTTAATCTCAGAGAACCTAAAAATTGGAGTCAGATTCAAATGAGGTAGAAGTCAAAGGTTAATTACAATTCAAAGTTTTAATGAATGAACTGTTTTTACAATGAGCGCAAGAAAAGACATACATGCAGCATCTGGGCCAGTAAACCGGACCTTTCAAAGCCTAAGCCAAGTGCTTTAAAAAACTGAGTTAAGGTTGCATAAGTGGTCATCCCACTACATGGAATAAACTTCAGATAAACTTCACAGTCCTGCACCTCAGACAGTACAGTCTGCATAAATCATTGGAATGTGGCAGGTGCATTCCGCTTTCCAAAGACCATCACCGTTTATTGCAGGAGTGAGAGTGAGTGAGTGGAGTGAGTCCGGCGTGACAAAAGCGAAGATCTTGGAAGCGAACAGTGTCAATGGCACCTGCCAGGAGCCTTTGAGAAGGTCAAGTTTGGTGACGAAATGTGGTGATCCAACTCAGTCGACACAGTCTTCGATTGTAGGTAAGGGAAAAGAGTCTGCCTTGGTTACATTATTCACCTTGCGAAAATCCGTACAGAACCGAAGAGAGCCATCAGATTTGGGCACTAATATGCAAGGTGAACTCCATGGGCTTTGACTTGTGACAGCGAAACCATTATGCACCAAGTACTCAACTTAATTTTACAACACCTGACGTTTGTATGGGTTCACTCTGTCTGATCCGTTTGAATTACTTTTGGTAACCCGAATGTGGAACAGAATTTAACTTACACTTTAACTACTACTTTAGTAGTGAGTGCAGGGACATGGCTTCTGGGTAGCGCGTAGCTGCACACATTATTGTAAAGATATACTGATGACCTGATTTAGCTTTAGGTAAGGGGCCTATGCAATAAAGAATGAGTCTTTCAAAAGGCTTCCTTATAACAGAAATAGGTTGAATGAACTAGAAAGGTCAAGGACATTGTCAAGTTTTCTCTTCTGGGTGAAAGTTATGGCGCACAACGGAAAAAGAAAAGTGAACCCAGACAGCGTGTCATCATGGTTGCTTAAAGCGGGCACTGCAGATATGATTGGGTACGGGAAAACTTTGGTTCCTGTCAAATCATTACCTAGAATCATATTCACCCCCTCCACAGGCAAGTGGGAATGCACACCAATATTCACAGGGCCAGAAATAAGATCGGATTCCAAATAGACCGTGTGCAGTGGCACTGAAGTACACCCTATTACATTATTACCAGTGTACGATTTTGGCTAGAACAGCAGAGTACTTTCCAGTATGACTGACTGTGCGGACCCTGTACCCCTTAACATTACAATAGGTCTAGGACCGGAAGACTCATCTAAGACTGCAACATCAGACGATCTAGAGACTTTCTGCTTGTTTAAATGCGGTACAATGCTCTCTGATAGACAGTTTTTAAAATCCTCTAACAAACAGTAACAACAGTTGACTGTCATCAAACAGAATAATTGCAATTATGTTTTCTTATAATATGTATTAATACAGTGTATTCTCTATATTTTCAGTTTTACAGTAAAGGATAATCACCAAGAAAAGTATGCCGTGGGACCTAACCTTAACCCTATTCTAAATGTTTGCTATCTGTCTAATGGAGCACAGTCACGTTCTATGAGGGCAGAATAGTAAAAAGTCATCATCACAGCAGACTAAGCTTAACAAGGTTACTGCATGAACAGTTCATGATACTGCAGTCATCCAAAAGACTACATCCTCCTAAAGATAAAGTGCAACTCACGATGGAGCAACAACAAGGAACAAACGATCAAACCAAAGAAGCCAGGGAACAAGTGAAGACAACTGTGGAGTCTCTTCAGCAAATAGAGAGACAATCTCAATCCTCCAGGTCATCATCAAAAAGATCCAGCACAAGTTCAGCAGCTATAAGAGCGAGAGCAAAAGCAGTTGCTGCACGTGCTCAAATTGCATATGCTGAAAAGGAAGCTAGAATGATGAAACAAAAGGCAGAACTAGAAGCAAGTATGCTAAAGCAAAAAGCAGAGTTGGATGCAAGTTTACACATCTTACAGGTTGAACGTGCAGCAGCAGTCGCGTCAGTTGAAGCAGCCGCATACGAGGAAGTAGATGAAGAGCTTGAAAGTGGAGAGCTTCATGTAAAAGCAGTTTCTGGCTTATCACCAATGAATGCTGTTCAGCGCACTTGTGAGTATGTACGTCAGCACTCAAAAGAATCTTTCTCAGAACTCCCATTTAATGCTGGAACAGTAGAAACCAGTGGTAAGGCTCCATTACTTTCAGTTGCATCTAAAGTTGATTCTGCCCTGCTGGCACAACCTCATGCAGATGTAGACAACCAGTATTACACAAATCAAAAGAGCTATGCGGTTAAGAATGAAATAGTAAATGAGAAGGATGTGAAACAAACATCATTTAATCATTCTTCACAGTATGTACCAAAGACACAAGTGACATCAGATCTAACTAAGTACCTGATCAGACATGAAATGGTTAGTTCTGGTCTTCTGAAATATGATGATAGTCCAGAAAACTATTGGGCATGGAGAGCTTCCTTTGTTAATTCAACAAGAGAACTGAATCTGTCTGCGAGAGAGGAGTTGGATTTGATGGTAAAGTGGTTAGGAAAAGATTCCTCAGAACAAGTAAAAAGAATAAGATCTCTGCATGTTCTCAATGCAACTGCAGCAATCAGAATGGCTTGGCAGCACTTAGAGGAGTGCTATGGAGCACCAGAAGTGATCGAAAATGCACTTCTTAAGAAAATTGAGAATATACCTAAACTGTCAAACAAGGACAACCACAAATTGCAAGAGTTGGGAGATATACTTCTTGAACTGGAGTGTGCAAAAGCTGATGGTTACCTTCCGGGTCTTGCATATCTTGACACTCCACGTGGGGTAAATCCTATAGTGGAGAAATTGCCCACAAATCTCCAAGACAAATGGATAGTTCAGGGGTCCAAATATAAGGAAGACTATCAAGTAGCTTTCCCACCCTTTGCCTTTTTCTCACAGTTTGTGAGAAGTCAAGCTAAAATACGGAATGATCCCAGTTTTTCTTTCTTCTCCTCAAGTTACCTGTCGACAACAAGCAGAACCGAACACAAATACAGTGGAAGGAACACTGTAAATGTACATCGAACAGAGGTGGCATCTCCAACATTAGGACTGCCGTTTAAACAGTCTCAGAAACGAATTGAAAGTCCTGATCGGCTATGTCCTATTCACCACAAACCTCATTCTTTAAAAAAGTGTAAGGCCTTTAGACAGAAATCAATAGAGGAGCGCAGATCTTTTCTAAAAGAAAATTTTATTTGCTTCAAACAAACACATTGCAAAAAACTGCAAAGTACCAATAAAATGCTCTGAATGTAACAGTGAGTGACATGTTTCAGCTTTGCACCCGGATTCAGCAGTGTTAACTATAGAAAAGACTGTTAAAGAGCAAGACCAATGCGGGGAGCAGACTGAGATGTCACCGACCTCAGTCACTTCTAAATGCACAGAAATATGTGGCAAATCCAGTCATGGAAGATCATGTTCAAAAATTTGTCTGGTCACTGTGTATCCTGTGGATAGGAGAGACAAAGCAGTTAAAATGTACGCTGTCTTAGATGAACAAAGTAACAAATCTTTAGCTAAGACAGAGTTTTTTAATCTCTTTAAGATTGAAGCTAATTTTATGCCATACACTATAAAGACCTGTGCTGGTGTGAATCAGACTTTTGGACGAAGAGTCTCCAACTTTGTGGTCGAATCTCTAGATGGACAAACAATACTCACACTGCCAACATTGATAGAGTGTGATATGCTGCCAGATGATAGAACAGAGATTCCCTCTCCAGAAGTGGCTCGCCATTATCCTCACCTCAAGCCAATTGCAAACCAGATTCCTGTAGTTGATCCTGATGCACCTGTCCTCTTGCTTTTAGGAAGAGATATTCTGAGGGTGCACAAAGTTAGAGAACAAATAAATGGACCTAACGATACCCCATATGCTCAGCGACTGGATCTCGGCTGGGTAATAGTTGGGGAAGCATGTCTGGGAACAGCGCATCGTCCTTCAAATGTGAATGTTTATCGAACACATGTTCTTAGTAATGGTCGTGTATCATATTTCACTCCATGCTCAAAACAGATTCAGGTAAAGGAAGTTGTTTGTGGAATGTCGAAGCAACACACTACTATGCTAACAGATTTTGATGGTATATCAGAAAAAATGGAAACCGATAACTTGGGCTGTGCGGTATTCCAAAAAACACCAGATGACGACAAGCCTGGGTTGTCTGTGGAGGATAGAGCCTTCTTAAAAATCATGGACAGTCATGTGTTCCAGGATTCTGCAAACAGTTGGGTAGCACCGTTACCCTTCCGTTTCCCGAGGTCTCGATTGCCAGATAATAGAGATCAGGCTCTGAAACGTCTCACATCACTTCGTAAAACTCTAGATAAAAAAAACAGAGATGAAACATCAGTTTACTGAATTCATGCAAAAACTTTTTGACAACGACCATGCAGAGTACGCCCCTCCTACAGATAACAAAAAAGAGCACTGGTACCTTCCCATGTTTGGTGTGTATCATCCACAAAAACCTGATCAAATCAGGGTTGTGTTTGATTCGAGTGCAGAGGTTGAAGGAATGTCCCTTAACAAGGCATTACTCAGTGGACCTGATTTAAACAACACACTCCTTGGTGTTCTCATGAGGTTTCGAAAGGAAAGCATTGCGTTGACTGCAGATGTACAGCAGATGTTTTATTGTTTTGTAGTACGTGAGGAACACAGGGATTTTTTAAGGTTTTTGTGGTATGAGGACAACGACCTAGACAAAGCAATAACCGAATACAGAATGAAGGTCCATGTATTTGGTAATAGTCCTTCACCTGCTGTGGCAGTTTATTGTATGCGACGTGCCGCTCTGCAAGGAGAAAAAGAGCATGGCTCTGATGCAAAGCACTTTGTGGTGAGAAATTTCTATGTGGATGATGGACTAACTTCAGTCTCCACTCCAGAGGAAGCCATTGATCTCTTAAGAAACACACAAAAGATGCTTGCAGAGTCAAATCTTAGGTTACATAAAATCGCATCCAATAGCAAGACTGTTGTGGAAGCTTTTCCCAAGGAGGATTATGCCAAGGACTTGAAAGACTTGGACCTAAGAGTTGATAATTTGCCTGTCCAACACAGCCTCGGCCTCTCCTGGAACTTGGAAACTGATAGCTTTAATTTCCATGTGAATCAAGAAGAGAAGCCATTTACGAGAAGGGGTGTTCTATCCACTCTGAACAGTCTATACGATCCACTTGGATTTCTAGCTCCGGTTGTAGTGCGAGGAAAAGTGCTACTCAGAGAACTTTCTTCAGACCAAAGTGACTGGGATGCACCTCTTTCTATAGGAAGACAAGCAGAGTGGAATGAGTGGAGATGTTCTTTAACAAAACTTGAACAATTACAGATTAAGAGGACATATGTACCTGTTTCGCTGTCTGAGACTCAAAAGAAAGAACTGCACTTCTTTTCAGATGCCTCCACAGTCGCAATAGGAGCAGTAGCTTACCTTAGGGTAGTGGACAGCAATAATCAATACCAAGTTGGATTTGTCATGGGGAAAGCAAAGTTAGCACCTCGTCCAGCTCACACAATTCCTCGCTTAGAATTATGCGCAGCTGTGCTAGCAGTAGAAATGTACGAAATGATCAGAGATGAGATCGACGAAGAAATAGACTCAGTGAAGTTCTTCACAGATAGCAAGATAGTGTTGGGATATATCCATAACGCCAGTAAGAGATTCTACATGTATGTAGCAAATAGGGTAGAAAGGATAAGAAAGTCGACACATCCTGACCAGTGGTATTATGTGCATACCAACAACAACCCAGCAGACCTTGCCACCAAAGGGGTATCAGCAGAACAATTGCAGGATACATGTTGGTTTTCTGGACCAAAGTTTCTACTTCAGAGGAATGTCCAAGAGTTGACAGAGACATTTGAATTGCTGGAACCTGATTCTGAAATTCGACCTGACATATCAGTTCTTGCAACAAAGATTTCTGTATCTCGGTTAAGTTCTCACAGATTTGAAAGGTTCTCAAGCTGGAAAGGTCTTTGTAAGGCGATAGCTCAACTCATTCATATTGCAAGATCTTACTGTGATAAAACAGATAACACATGTTGCAAAGGTTGGCATCACTGCAGTGAATCCTGTAGCGCAAGTGAGTTGACACAAGCCAAGCATATAATCATACGCTGTGTGCAACAAGAAACATTTATGGAAGAATTTGAGTGTTTTGGAAAGACCACTCCATTTTTAAGACAAAGTTGTCTAAAAAAGCTAAATCCAGTAATTGATGATGATTTGCTGAGAGTAGGAGGTCGAATATCATCGTCAGACCTGTCTCAAAAAGAAAAGCATCCTCTAATCATTCCACACAAACACCATATTGCCACGCTTCTCGTAAGACATTATCACAATCAAGTAGCACACCAAGGACGTCATTTTACTGACGGAGCTATCAGAGCAGCTGGAATTTTGATAATAGGGAGCAAACATCTTGTTTCCAGTGTCATTCACAACTGTGTTGTCTGTCGCAAGCTGAGAGGAAGATTACAGACTCAAATGATGGCAAATTTGCCTGCAGATAGACTGTCGACTGAACCACCTTTTACTAACGTTGGCATTGATGTGTTTGGCCCATGGAGTGTGATCACACGTCGTACAAGAGGTGGTAGTGCAGATTCAAAACGCTGGGCAGTGATCTTTGTTTGCTTGTCGGTCAGAGCAGTGCATATTGAGTTAATAGAGTCTATGTCTACATCAAGTTTCATCAATGCTTTGCGACGATTTTTCTCTATTCGTGGCCCAGCAAAAAAACTTCGATCTGATAGGGGTACAAACTTTGTGGGTGCCTGCAAAGAGCTGAAAATCAACGTCAATGACCCTGGGCTAAATGCTTACCTCAAAGACACCGAATGTACGTGGATCTTTAATCCACCTCATGCATCACACATGGGGGGATCCTGGGAGAGACTTATTGGAGTTGCTAGACGAATTCTGGATGGAATGCTGATTCAAAAACCCACACGCCTTACACATGAGATTTTGGTGACTCTAATGGCTGAAGTAATGGCAATCATAAATGCAAGGCCTTTAATACCAGTGTCCTCAGATCCCGAGGCTCCTGAAATACTAACTCCTGCATTGTTGTTAACACAGAAACGGGACACAGTTACAGTTCCAGAGGGAGATTTTGACATAACTAATCTCCACACAAGACAGTGGAAACAAGTGCAGTGTCTCGCCGATACCTTTTGGAAAAGATGGCGAAGAGAATATTTGTCAACACTGCAGAATCGTAAAAAGTGGCCTGATGCAAAAACAAATGTAAAAGTTGGTGATGTCGTGCTTTTGAAAGACAGTCAAGCACCAAGGAACTGCTGGCATATCGGACTTGTCATAAAAACCATTCCGAGTGCTGACAAATTGGTTCGTAAGGTGGAACTAAAAATTGATGACCAAGGAACAACTAAATTCTTTACCAGGCCAATCTCTGAAATAGTCATTCTCTTTTCTCCTGAGAGTTAGAGATATTCCTGAAAGACTCTAACTAAAAGCAAGGAAAAAATGTCAAGGTCAAGTAATGGTATAATTTCATTATACCATGCGGGGAGTGTGCTGCCCATAGATATTTAAATAGTATTTTTTTGTATATTATTTCATTATTTTATTTGTGTTATGTGAATTATTTCCTATGGGACTTTTATTTTAAAATCTCGATCGCTAGGCGGAAGCGCGAATGTTCGGTTATGTTCAGAAACGAAAGAGAATGGATGATGACGCAGCGCAGCTTAGAAATGCGATCTTTTGACAGTTTGGTTCTGGGAAACATTTGACTGTAAGCCATTTATGATGTTAATCACATTGCAACTAAGCTTTGAATGTAACAAGTTACATGATTATCTTCAATGTTAAAACGAACACTGTTTTTGAAGGAGAACTGTGGAGAATTAGAGCAAACCATTGATTGTCATCAAACAGAGTAATCGTAATTATGTTTTCGTATTATGTTTATTTATACAGTGTATTCTTCATATTTTCAGTTTTACAGTAAAGGATAATCACCAAGAAAAGTATGCCTTGGGACTTTATTCTAGATGTTTGCTATCTGTCTAATGGAGCACAGTCACGTTCTGTGAGGGCAGAATATAGTGTCTTTTACACTGAAAAGAAAAAAAAACCCAAATCACGCAGGCGTGACGGCCTGACCCCAGGCTGTGCCTTCTTTTAATTTTGTCTTTTTGTTGTTGTTTTCTACGTGTACATTTCATTTTTGTCCAGTATACAGAGCTCTTTTTGTAACGCTTGTAACAGCTGGTGTTTGATTGTGACCTGATATTCAATGTTGATTACAATTTTAAACATCTTAATTATTTATTGTGAGATCAATAAAGTTTTGTACATTGTTCACACGCTTCTCTCCAATTAATTTAGCCTACGGGCCTGTGCCCTTTATTTTGGGTTATTTCCCCGTTTCTACGGGGTGGCGTAGTCGGATTATAGTTGAGTGTGCTCAAACAACATTACAACACCATCGCTCCTCTGCCACATTTTGGCGTAGTCGGCAGGGTCGGCTTTCTTTTTTTGGAGAGACATGGGTACATATGTATATGATTAGCTCTGTATACTGTTTGTTTTTGTTTTTTTTCTTTGTCTTTTTTTTTAGGACTGAGTTTGTGGTGAAACATTGAGACAAAGGAAAAACAGCAGCATACGTCCAGTGAGTACTTTTTCCGTTTTGGTAAGTGAGATTTGTGGTTAAATATGGAGGAAGAATTGCGAGAATTACGAGAGCTGGTAACTCAGTTAAAAGCAGACAATGAACGATTGCGGCAGGAGCAATTATCTGCTCGTCCGGGTCCTAGTGGGTCGCCGTCTGTAGCTTTTGGGCCCCCTCTTTCCACTCCACAGTCAAGTAATGAGGGTGCTGCCCTGCCAGAGAGATACGTCTTTGTACCACGAGATCGAAGGTGCCCAAAATTTTGTGGCAGGTCTGGTCTTCGTATTGAGGAGTGGATTGAGGAGGCTCAGGCTTGTATGCAGGCTCGTCATATGTCTGCGTCTGATAGAGCATTCTTCCTCTTTGACCATTTAGAGGGAGAAGCTAGAGAGGAGATTCGCTACCGTCCGGGTGATGAACGTAATGACCCAGTAAGAATTATTGCGGTGCTTAGAGAGTTGTATGGTTGCTCACAATCATATGTTTCCTTGCAGGAGGCTTTCTTCTCTAGGAGGCAGCGGGAGGGGGAGTCTTTGTTGGAGTTCTCCCTTGCTCTGATTGGCCTCCTGGAGCAAGTGAAGCAAAAGTCGCCTTATGCCATGCCAAATTTTCACATTCTGCTGCGTGACCAGTTTATAGAGCACGTCAATGATAATTCTCTTCGGCGAGAGCTTAAACAGCTAGTACGGGGTCAGCCCACTCTGACTCTTTTAGATGTACGAGGTGAGGCGCTTCGGTGGGAACAGGAGGGTATGCCCGGGACTGCAAGGGGTCGTAGTCATTCTCTCCCTTCTGCAAATGGCATTCAGTATGGGGTGCGGGGTGAGTCACGTGAGAACGCAGTCAGGTGTTCTCAGGCGTCTGAGTTGGGGGAAGTTAAAGAAATGTTGAGGTTGCAGCAAGAGCAAATTAGCAAGCTGACTCAAAGTATCGCCCGATTACAGACCTCTCAACCCCGTAGTCAATCCCCTCGTCGTAATCAGATTGTGTGCCGAAGATGTCAGAAACCGGGTCATTTTGCGAGGGAGTGTAGTGGAGAGCGCGTACCTACCCGTTTTTCGAGTAATTCCTCACAATTGGTTAGTGGACAGCCGGACCCAACTGTGCTGTCGGAAAACTAGTCCCCACTGCGTTGCGGAGCCAAGGCGTGGTTGGGGAAGAAAATGGCTCAAGTACTGTTTTATCTCATTTGATGTCGTCATGCCCGCATCTTCTAGTTCGTATGGGTAGTGTTCCAGTGCCTTGTTTAGTGGATACTGGATCAATGGTATCTACCATTACCGAAAGCTGCTTCCAAACTAACTTCCAGTCATGGGGTGTGGACCGTTTAAAATCGTGCCATTGGCTCCAACTTCGTGCAGCCAATGGCTTGTCCATTCCCTATATTGGCTATATGGAATTGGATATTGAGCTGTGTAGCCGGTTAATCTCTAAGTGCGGGGTCTTGGTGGTTAAGGATCCTCCTGGGGGCATCTGTACTCAAATTCCTGGAGTTCTAGGAATGAATGTCCTTAGTCGATGCTACCAGGAGCTCTTTGGACAGTATGGCCCTGGCTTATTTGATTCTCCCTCTTCTGTGGAGGCTCCAAAATTCGTCTTGCAGGCGTTACAACATTGCCATCTAGTGGGAGAGCAGTCCTCCGTGGTGTGTACCGGTAAAGCTAAATTGCGGGGCCGTAAGTCGTGTCGCATTCCAGGTGGCATGCTGAAGCTGGTTCCTGCCACATGCTCTGAACAATATGCGGAAGGGGTTGTGTTGTTTGAACCTCCGGTGTCTGGGTTGCCAGCTGGCCTGCTTGCCTCGCCTGCGTTAGTTAATGTGGTCCGGGGTACAGTTTATTTGCCTATGGTAAATGTGGGGATCACTGATGTAATGCTGTATGCTGGCGCAACATTAGGAACACTTAATGGTGTTCAAGTGGTAAGTCTGCCAGCTGGGGTAACTGAGGTAGACCCAGTGAGCATTGTGATGCGTTCTCAGGTTGCAGAGACCGTTACACCAGTTCAAGAACAGATTGATGCAGTTGACTTATCAGGTTTGGCCCAGGGAGAGCAGGGTGAGGTCAGGGCATTGTTGAAGCGATATCAGTCTGTGTTCTCAGCTAACGATGGTGATCTGGGTTGCACAGACTTGATCTCGCATGAGATACCATTACTGGATTCTGTGCCCGTCCGCCAGAGGCATAGGCGAATTCCGCCTTCGGAATATGAGGTTGTAAAGTCTCATATTAACCAGCTACTGAAAACCAATGTAATCCGAGAAAGCTGTAGCCCGTATGCGTCGCCCATTGTGCTGGTTCGGAAAAAGGATGGTAGTTTACGCATGTGCGTTGATTACCGTCAATTAAATGCTAAAACGAGAAAGGATGCTTTTCCCCTCCCGCGCATTGAGGAGTCTTTAGATTTCTTAACAGGGGCTGGATGGTTTTCCACTATGGATCTGGCTAGTGGTTATAACCAGGTCCCTGTCAGTGAAAAGGATAAACTGAAGACTGCCTTTTGTACGCCATTTGGCCTATTTGAGTTTAATCGTATGCCCTTTGGCCTTTGTAACGCTCCAAGTACCTTTCAGCGTTTGATGGAACGGATGTTTGGGGACCAACAGGGCAGCTCGTTACTGTTGTATCTAGATGACATTGTTGTTTTCTCCTCTTCTGTTTCGCAACACCTGGAGCGCTTGGAGGTTGTGCTAGGTCGCTTGGAGCGTGAGGGCTTAAAGGCCAAGTTGGCAAAATGTGCGTTCTTCCAGAAAGAGGTCAAGTATCTCGGTCATGTAATTTCCGCTCAGGGTGTATCCACAGACCCTGGCAAGATAGAGGCAGTGTCAAAGTGGCAGCGTCCTACCAGTGCACCAGAATTGCGCTCATTCCTGGGGTTTGCCAGTTATTACCGCCGTTTTGTGCAGGGTTTTGCGAAGTTGGCTGCTCCCCTGCACCGGGTGGTGGCTGAGTGTGCGGCAGGCAGACCCCGAGGGCGGGCTGGTAAGAGCTTTGCTGATGCCTGGTCAGAACAGTGCCAACAGAGCTTCGACGAATTGAAGGTAAGGCTTACTACAGCGCCTGTGTTGGCATATGCGGACTTCTCCCTCCCATTTATTTTAGAAGTGGACGCCAGTTATGGTGGTTTGGGAGCAGTTCTCTCCCAGGAGCAGGAGGGGAGAGTGAGACCTGTTGCATATGCCAGCCGCAGTCTTCGGCCCACTGAGCGCAACATGGTTAATTATAGCTCCATGAAGCTGGAGTTTTTGGCGCTCAAGTGGGCCATGACTGAAAAATTTCGTGAATATCTGTTGGGGCACAAGTGTATCGTTTACACCGATAATAATCCTCTGAGCCATTTGGCGACTGCTAAGCTTGCTGCTACTGAGCAACGTTGGGCTGCTCAGTTGGCAGCATTTGATTTTACGATTAAGTATAGGTCTGGTAGGAGTAACAGAAATGCAGATGCCCTTTCAAGGCAAGACCCCTCTGGTAAATGTGAGGTGAACGCACTGTTATTGGGAACTGAAGTGCCGGCCACTGTCAAGCAGGTGTTTGTGGCAGAAGTACGTCCACAGGCAACTCAGGCCGTAGTTTCTGTGTTGCCTGGTTTTGAGGGTGACATGGGTGCATGTCAACAGGCTGACCCAGTAATTGGTCCGATTATGAAGTTCTGGAGACGAGGTGTTCCCCCCTCCCCGGCAGAGCGGAGACAGCTGCCTAAGGCTGCCCTCGTGTTACTCCGTCAATGGGATCGACTGGTGGATAGGGAGGGTGTGTTGCATCGTCGTGTTTTTCGCCCAGATGGAGGTGAGGAGACTTTCCAGTTGGTTCTCCCTAGCACTCTGCGAGGGGAGGTATTGGCTCAGGTTCATCAAGGACATGGGCATCAGGGCATTGACCGCACCACAGAGCTAGTTCGACAGCGCTGTTATTGGCCAGGCCTTACAGCTGATGTAGCTCAGTGGTGCAAGGAATGTGAGAGATGCCAGGCTGCCAAGGACACCCAGCCAGTGGTTCAGAGTTTTATGGGTCATCTGTTGGCAGAAAGGCCAAATCAGATCTTGGCCATTGACTTCACCTTGCTTTATCAGTCACGTTCAGGAATTGAGAACGTATTAGTAATGACTGATGTTTTTACTAAATTTACCCAGGCGGTCCCTACCCGGAATCAGCGAGCTGAAACCGTAGCCCAGGTACTTGTGTCAGAGTGGTTTTGCAAGTTCGGGGTTCCTGCCCGCATCCACTCGGACCAGGGCCGTAGTTTTGAGTCCTCCCTCATTCGGCAGTTGTGTAGCTTGTATCAGGTGGAGAAATCTCACACTACCCCATGGCATCCTGCCGGCAATGGGCAGTGCGAGCGCTTCAACAGGACGTTGCACAATCTCCTGCGTACCCTGCCTAGTTCACGAAAGGATGACTGGGTCTCTGCATTGCCTCAATTGCCCTTCTGTTATAACACTACTCCCCATCAGGTCACTGGAGAGTCCCCCTAATTTTTGATGTTTGGACAAGAACCACGACTACCGGTAGATTTTCTTTTGGGTCGTTGTCAGGAAAGGGGCTCTGGTAGTGTTAACAGTTGGGTGTTGGAACATCAGACGAGACTGCAGGTGGCCTTCGAAGGGGCCCGGGAAAGGTTGCATCTAGCTGCAGAGCGCCGTAAAGGGATGCATGATTCTCGTGTCCGAGATGTACCCTTGAGTGAAGGCCAGTTAGTTTATCTCCGTAACTATGGTTTAAAGGGTCGGCATAAGATCCAGGACCACTGGAGTGCGGTGGTGTATCGGGTACTAAAAGCACCTGGAGCAGGAGGCTCCGTATACACCATTGCACCGGTTAACGATGTAAATAGGGTGAGGCATGTTCATCGCTCCCTGTTGAAGGCCAGGGTGGGGCGGCAACCCTTGGATTCTCCTCCAGAGGATATTCCATCGATTGGTGAGGAACCACTGCTGGAGCAGTCTTCCTCAATGGAGGAAGTTGACTTGTTTAGGGTGGTACCCGAGACTCTGCCGGCTGTCATGGAGCCAGGGAGTCGGAGCCCAGTCTTGGTGGATTCTAGTTCATTGGAGCCTGTTGTGGAGGTGGAGGTGCCAGTTGTTCCTGAACCATCGGGGCAGGGCGCCGTAAGTCAATTACCCTTGACTGATCTTGGTCCTGTTAGTCCAGCTTATGCGAATGGAGCAGTGAGACGTACCAGACGAACTACTGCTGGCTATCATTCTAATCGCAACCATCTTCCTAGGGCTGTAGGGAGCGGGCGGGGTTTTGAGGCTGTTGAGGCTTTAACTAGTTCTGTATCCGCACTTTTTAGGCCTTGGGATTAAGCGTATTAGCAGAATCGTCGGGGCGACGATTCAAGAGCTGGGGGTAGATTGTGGCAAGGTGGGTGACGTAACTCCATTTTATTGGCATATGATCGCCCACCTTTTAGCCTATCGGAGGTGCTTCTGGTGGTATTTAAGGCGGGAGTTAGGTTACCTGGTGTGCGTCACGACTGGGACCGCCCATACAGAGTGCGCTGGTGCAAACGTGCGTTGAATGATTTATTGATGCCTGGTTTGGTCACGGACTGTCCACTACATGTAAGGTATGTGCGCGATTTCTTTATTTTATTACATGCTGTCGTTTTGGTGTTTGGTGATAATCCGATTGTTTTAACTCTCAGTTGTTGAATCACGAATGCCTCCTGGTACGGTAGCGTGTGAGCTATTATACATTTCGTGTGGTCTGAGCTGTTATTGGTAAGTGTAATCGACCTGTTGCGTTTTGGTTGCAATAGAAGTTAATACTTAACTAAATTCTTTTTTTAGAATGCTTAGTTGGGGTGTTGTCATCGCATTGCCCGACGGCGGCAGTGTTTATACCCGTCATCAAAGAAGGACGCGCTGCTGTTTTTCCTATGGTTTTGTGTATTTTTTTCTTTTTTTGTTTTCATCCTTGAACATTAATCATTGTCCAACGTAATCCCAGCCGTGCATGTATATGCTGCTTATGTGATCACCGGATATATTAACTGCTCAGAGTGGCTCTACTATTTGTTTCCTATGGACTGGGTTACATCGGAGATCTGGTTTATACCATCGCTGGTACCATCATAAGTATCCCCTTTGCCGCTGTTGGAGGGCTCTGATTCCAGGATTTGTTTCAGTGAGCGTTTGGACTGCTGGGTTTCCAGTTATAGTCTTTGGTTATAGTATTTTGTTTGTATATGTTTTTTCTGTTTTGATGTAACCTTTTTCTGTTTTCTTTACAGAGGTTTATTAATTGGGTGGAAACATCGTATTGTATTGGATTTAATTCATTTTGTTTGTTTTTGGTGTATCTTAGGCACTGGCCTGGGGCTGGGAGGCTGACAAGCTAGCTTGGAGAGCTGGTGGAGGGGCAATTGTATGGTGTGGAGTGCAGTGGTGTGTGCACTCACGTGTGTGTGTGTGTGTGTGTGAGTTACACAGATCCACAGATTGGGTGTTCAGTTAATCTAGCTTGCCATCGGAAAGC
>JAUCMU010021784.1:0-19132 GCA_032275025.1 Enteromius treurensis | reverse complement strand
ATACCATCCAAGGCTGACTTTTCCAAAACACTTCTTTATTTGCTGCTAAGAAGAAACCCCAGAAGTTATGTGAAGTAAAGCTCCATTGTTGTTCAAAGTAAAAGAAAAGGGGGGAAAACAAGGTCATATTATGTTCGTTTTAATAAATAAAACTGTGGAAAAAAAAAAAATAATCAAAGAAATTCTCTTTTTTTATTGTATTTTTGCCGTATCGAAAACATACAAAACCGTGACACTACTGTATCATATCGAACCGAACATTTTTGTGAACCGTCACACCCCAAATAATAACATTTTTTACATAAGTACTTAGAATTTTAATGTGAACAAAAAAACTTGCTTGATGTTTTATATTTTAAAACAACTTTTCCCGTTACTCTAAAATACAGAAAATATTTATTTAAATGTTGGGTAATGTTCAAAACTTTAATAAGTAGTTCATGCAAGATCTACATTAAACCAAGATAATTTTAAAATACTCACTGTAAGTTGTCCAGCCACTCCAAAATCAGCTAGTTTAGCATGGCCCTCTGTGTTGAGAAGAATATTCCCTGCTTTGATGTCTCTGTGGATTTTCCTCATGAAATGGAGATATTCCAGACCTTTCAATGTGGATTTGAGGACTGTGGCGATCTCTTCTTCAGTGAGCTTATCAAGAGAAAAAAAAACAGTGTTATTAATTATGCAATGAAGTTCTGTAGTGTATTTACAGTTTTTAACGTTACAATGAATGTATTTACCGTTTTGTTGCGCAGTCTGATTATATCAGACACAGACCCAGCACCACAGTACTCCATCACAATCCACAGATCTGTGTTCTTGAAATAGCTACCATAGTACTTCACCACATAGGGACTGTTAAAATACAGAAAAACCCCAGTAATTGCAGTGTGATCCAATAATGAGAGTTTAGTAAAACGATACTTTTTATTAATTAATATACTGTTTTACCTGTCACATTGCTGCATTATGGAGATCTCTTTAATGATCTCCTGCAGGTCTGATTCGACAGGAACCTGTTTAATGGCCACAACCTGGCCTGATTCCTTGTGAATGGCTTTAAAAACACTTCCATATGATCTGAAAAAAACAAAAACAATAAAAAAACATTCATTATATGACCATTTTTGACCACAAAACGTATGCATAGAACATCAATAAAGATGTATAATATTACTACACACCCTTCTCCAAGCTTTTCAAGGACATCAAACACTTCCTCCGGCTGCTTGGTAAGACTGTCTTCACTGAGTTTCTTCAGCTTACTGTCATGAATGAACACAATCGTAGTTTATTAATGAAACGTCATTGGGCCAAACAGCAGAAGTTATAACGTAACCTAAACTTACATGTACACCACTAAACATAAAAACAACTGGTCATATAGCTTTAGTTAAAAACGAACATTAATATATGAACCCAATAATCTATTTTAGTTCGTTAACTGATCTGCAGTTTCAGTTTGCTTAATAAGATGCGGCCTGTAAATATTACGTTAGCTTGACTGATAGCTGGCTAGCCGAGATCATCTTTTCACTTACTTTTTGGGCACCGAATGCTCCATTCTTGTTATTTTAACGAAAATGTTATTTCAGATTAATTTCCAACACTTTGTTTGATCAAAACTTAAGAAATAAAGCAATAACGCATGTTTTGTTTAGACTTTCAGGAAGCACTATCTATCTTTCCGTGCCGCCGCTAACAACGATGTGAAGCGATCTGACGTGTGGGATTTTCCGTGACAAACTGCACTTCAAAATAAAAGTCCTATGGGCTACATAGAATTAGTACGGATGACCACAAAATCAAGAAAATGGAAAAAGTGTTTGAAAATAAGGGAGGTTGGTAGACAGCCAAACCAATAAAAGGGGGTTAGAAGGAAATGGCTCAGAGGGTAGTCCGCAAAAAGATTGTAAGGGATGAATATAAAGTCATTCTTAAATTCAGACAGGAAGACGAACATGTTAATGTTAACATGTTAAGTCCAATAGCAGTGTCTAATAAGCTGAAGAAAAAAAATAGAAGTGGATACAGCTAAGATTTTAGAGATAGAAGCTTGTTAATAAAATGTAGAACAGCAGACCAAAAAACAAAGCACAAAAAATTGAGAATGTTTGTAAGAAAAAAGTAAGTGAAAGGAGGATGTTGGGTGAGAAACTAATGAAATAGGGAGTAATAACAGGAATTCCAATTGAGGAAGATCTGGAAAGGCTCTAACTAAGTATTTCGGGAGATGAAGTGAAGGGGATCAAAAAACAACGAATGGGGAAAGGGTTGATAGTTTATAGTCAGGATTCAGTGCTTCCAGAAACAGTCAAAATTGGTTATGTGAGCTTTGCAGTGAGGCCATATTTTCCTCCTCCTCTGCGGTGTTATAGATGTCAGAGATATGGGCATATAGCAGCGGTATGTAAAGGAAAACAAAGATGCCCCAAGTGTGGAGGTGAACTTAAAATTGTGAAGAGAATGTACAAGACAGGTGCTGCAATTGTGGGGGACAGCATACGGTAACATACAGTGGGTGTAATGTCATGTGAGGAAGAGAACTGTGCAAATTGAACAAGTGCAAGTTGTAAACAATATAAGTTACGCAGAGGCAGTGAAGATTGTTCAAAAGCAAGGGAGAAGTGACGGTACTAATGAAAATAGGGACATCTCAAGACAGGAGGTTTGTCAACTGGAGGAAAATAATACAACACCAACAGTGGAAAGGCTAATTTTGTCTGTTGCTAATGCAATTAATTAAATTAAGATAATTGTAAAGTGAGCTGAAAAGTTTTTGGGTATCGATAATATATCTTGGGAAAATGTCAGTAAAAGGTTGGAAGTCGATGGGAAGTCACATTATGGGAATGGAATGGTGATTGAAGAATTAAAGGAGATTAAGGATTTTGTATGTTTAAATGAGGGTAAATGTTTATGGGAGTAACGCGAGTGATCATTATCCTATAGTAGTTGACGTAAATGCGTAATGTGAAGGGGTAGACAAATGCTGTTTTGATGCAGACTGGGAGGAATATAGGAGAATTAATGAACAAGAAATGGGAGAAAGAGGTTGATAAAGTTAATAACGACATTTCTAATGCTATATTGTTAGCAGCAAATCTGAATTCTGCAATGCTGAATATCTAGATGTCATTGTAATATTGTGAAATCCTTGAATATGAGAATATAGTTCCTCCTTCACCCAGAAGAGGGCAGCCAACCACTGGACAGTATGGACAGTTTGTCACTTAGGGCCCCAGGGCTGTTGTCAAGGATCCAACTAAACAGCCAATCCCTGGCAAGGTTGTACATGGGGTCGAAGTGCTGCCTAGCAACTGATTATTGGGTTATGGGTTGTTCTGCCCTATTACAATGGCATTAAGGGAACAGCGAGGACAAGAACAGAGCAGTAATATGGCCTCTATCGTGTATATGTGTTTGTGGGCATGGACTAGTAAGAGCAGCTGTCAGGGAAGCCCATTATTCATTGGCTGGAAGATGCTGATCCAATCATAATATTATATTTTGAGAGAGGGAGAGAGAGCACATGCAGATAGATTAGAGGGAAAGCAAGGAGGGCGGCATGTGCATGAGTGAGAGATGAGTGGGGTGGGAGGAAGAGAGAGAAGGGGTAGATATCAACACATACCGCGTCACAGCAGCAGATTGCAGGCAGAACGTCAGAGCAGCGAGGATATAGCCGCACAGAGCCAAAGCCAGCACTATCATTAGACACTAAATCAGGAGTATAGCATCGGATACTGTTTTACCTAAACCTGGAGACATACACTGTGTGTGGAAGAGAGGCTGTGCATGTGAACAGAGACAACAGCACAGCGTGATACAGCCCTGGATAAGTGTGCCGTTAATGAGAAGAGTTGGGGAGAATGAGTCTTGACCCTGTTCAGGTCATGAAGGGGCAAGACCCCATGCCCAACACCTGCCCATCAGCCTCAAACGGTGATAGCCAAGTATCCTGGGACGACAGCAAGGATATCCATGAAAATGTAGGTTCTACAAAGAAGCCCAAATCAGTAAGTGTCCCATTTGTGAACTCACATTCACTTGTTCATCATATTCATATAGACAACTCGTAACATTCATCGTGATGTGAATTTTCCTATCGCTTCTGTCCTTTTTCTGGTGAGGTCACACTTTTGGGGGCTATTTAGTGCGTGGAATGTTTACATGCACTAGCGCACGTGTTTCAGTGCCCACTTTCAAGTCAGCCTCTTTCCAGTCACTTTCTTATCATACTTATCTGTGGCTTGTCAGAACAGCATAATTACCTGAAATATAATTATAAGAGGAGCATAGCCTTTTATGTTTTGATGCCTGGTTGTGGTGTCAGTGTTCGTAAAGCAGAAACAGAACAGGTTTCGTGGGAAAGGAGGGGGGTGACAGCACTATTAGGTAACGGTACTAATGTAAGGAGATAATGCCATCGGAGGTACAGCAGGTGCAGCTCATTTTAAGTCGTCCGCTGCTTATTTAGACTCCACCATAAAGATATCGAAATGCCATCTGTAATATGCTGTGCATGGTAAAAAAAAATACTGACACTGCTGCCAAGGGCAGAGATTTATAATAGGAGATTTCATCTGGCCTAATGCATTTGTTTTGTAACTTAGAGAACTTTAAGCGTGTTATTAAATGGCACAGTCACTTTAACGGACATAAAAACTGCTCAGCGTGTGCAACAGGCAGCTGGTCAACACCATGTGGATAATTCCTCTCTCCGCCATAGCCTTTAGCTCTATACTTACTCTAAGCGTCACTGGCCTTTTCCAGATCTATTAATAACCTGCAATGCCGTTCTCCTCTTTGTTATCCTCTTGTATTCTCCCATTTCCAACACTTGCACTGCTTGCCCCAGACTGACCCAGAAGTGATTCATGGTTCCTGTTCCTAGCATTGTGGGTATAGAAAGTCACCAGCCCAAAGTTTGCCACTTTGACCTGTACCTATTAGCCAAGTGATGGAAATTATATTAAAATATTCTATTTGAGAGAGTGATTTTTTGTATATACAAAAAAAAAAAAAAACTGTTAAATATCAGCGTTATTGACCAGAGGAATTACAGATCATACTGCACTAGTGTCCCCATTAATTTAGTCTAAATGGCAACCTGCTATTACACATCTATATAATTGATAATATAAAAACATTAAAGCGCATTAAAGCTCCATGACTTGTTAGCTAATAAACACCCATTGAGAAATAGTTAACCTTTCTATATGGCATTAACCTGAAGCACAACTGCAAAGCATCTGCATAGTTCTTCAGTATCATAGCCAGAAATAATCTACGAAATTATTTGTAAAATGCTATCAACTGGTCTTTACAGTGAAATCTTAAGGCCCAGATTCAAATAATCTAAAAATGGACAATTGGTCCTATTTGAAAAGGGCTGGTATCTTTCTATGCCCATTTTATATCTATCCAGAATATCCACATTGTACAGCTTAGTTTCAGTTTCTGCTTTGTCAAACTGCTTGGTTAACTAAGTTTATTTACCCGGGGCTGCTAGTAACGCTCGATCTTGAAGCCCCTGTGGTGTCTGTAACTGTATCTGTATCTGTGACAGCATAATTAAAGTGTCTCTATATCAAGAGTTTGAACCATGAATAGCACTGCACACTACTGAGCAAGCATTTAGGGAGCTTTTTCAAGCACACAGTTTATATAACACATCTCCACAGGAGAGATAAACCTCTCTATTGGAACAGCTACTCTAGAGCCCTACAATTTCACTTACCCATGCGTCTTAGTGAGAGACAGTGTTGGTTTTGGAATCAGAAGCAGTTTTTCCAATATTGTTGTTGTTCACTTGATAGGATTGCTTGTTGCTTTCTTTCGCAACAAGGCTTGTCTGTTGTATTTGCTTTCTGCCCCATCTGTGTTTTCCTATTTATTACAATAATCTAATCTACATATAGAACATAAATGTCTTGTGATATGCCTTACAAATCTGTACGCCTGTGGCATGGAGGTTGATATGAAATGTTATAATATTTTATGAAGGGACCTGTGAGACGGGCCAGGAAGGTGGAGGGAGGCATATTCTTCGTAAGTATTTTCAAAGGGTTATGCAGATTTTCATCTCTTTCGTCTCATTAACAGTCTGTTCAGCTTTGCTCTACTAAACGCATGACCTTTTGACCCACAATATGGACTTACGCAAATACGTTAATGCATTTTAAGAGCTCAGTTTGATGGTGCTTTTAGTTCATTTGACAGTGCTTCTAACTTACATTACTTGGTGTAAAGAAAATTCATTTTGAAATCCATTTCTGTCTCTCAGATATGTCAGTGTGACTGCAGTGGTGTTTAACTAAAGGCAAGAAATATATGGCTTTACGTTTTTATGTGCCTGTGCAATGCATTAAACATTTTTCTAAAGCTGTATGCATTAGAAATGGTGATTTCCTGTGATTGAGCACACATTAAAGGCAGAAAAACTACAAAATGAAAAAGTTGAGTAAGTAGCATTACCAGTAGCATAACAAATGTGCAGTATATACTTATGAAAATGATATAGCAGTCAGAAAAATGAACAAGAATTTTTCACAAATTTGTTTAGTGACTTTGAAATAGTGCAAAATAAAAAGAGAACATTTTGAAAAAAAAAATCTACATTTAAAAAAAAATATTTTCAAAAATATCCAATATTTTCCATTCAAAATTTCTTTACATGGCCCATCTTGTTCAAAGACAATATTTAAAGGTCTGCGTCTGCCATCATTTTATTTTATTTACAAAAAACATAAGTGGCAATATTGAATAATTAAATAAAATACGTATAAAAACTAAAATGATCAAAATGCATAGTTTCAGATGCTTCAAAATCAATGTTCTTCACGGTTTACACTTTTTACCCATGGATTATGTTTTCTTTTATAGTCATAATTAATTATTTTGCTTTGTTGTCTGTTTTTGTATTATTTTCCCAACTAATAAAACTTTTAGACATTTGTAAAGTTCCCTCATATAATCATATTTGGTAACACTTTACAATAAGGTTCATTAGTTAACATTAGTTAACTACATTAGTTAACATGAACTGATAAACAATACCTCTACAGCATTTGTTAAACTGTTAATGTTAATTCGAGCATTTACTAATGCATTATTAAAATCACAACTTTTGTTGGTTAACATTGAACACTGTAAACTAACAAGAACAAATGATGAACGACTGTATTTTGATTAACTAACATTAACAAAGATTAATAAAGAGTGTAATAAATTTAGTCTTCATTGTCTGTTCAAGTTAGTTAATACATTAATTAACGTTAACAAATGACACCTTATTGTAAAGTGTTACCTCATTTTTATGTGTGTGTGTTTGTGTGTCCTCTAAGTAACTCTTTCTTTCATTGTTTCTTTTTACCTTTTTCTTTCTTAAATAAAATGATGTATATATATATATATATATATATGAAACACTTTAATGTATTGTAAATGATAAAATATCACATATAGCTGTTATGTCAGCACCAAATTGGAATTAAAACAATTAGGACAGATGCTAAACAGCAGGTCAATGTTCACTCTTCCTGATCTGTAAAAGGCTTTTAGAGTAAATGTTCCCTTGAACAATGTGCTGAATAGTTAAATTTTGGCCCCATTCCCTCTATAATGCAGTGGTCACTTATCCACTCTTGTTTCCCGGTAATGTCTCATTTCCACAACCCCTTGAAATACCCTATATCATAAAAAATTTCACAGTCCTGCTCAAACCTCTGAGGATCTCCCAGCACGAGCGAGAGATGTGACACGGCTCATCTGGAATGGCAAATCATTCTCCGGTTCTTTGGGGAAAGAGACCGTTAACTCATTGCAGATCAATTTACACATTCTTGTCCTTTTCCCATAACCCCCCAGGCAGTACATGTCTCGGGTTGGAGGGTTGTCGCTCGGTTGAGGGCGTGTTGAACAGCACGAACAGAGGTCTGGCTGCGTCATGCGGTAGCCCCTTTCCAAAATTAAATAGCCCTGCTCTTCCTGGTGGTTTCCTGTGACACGCTCAGCTGATGTATGGCCATGTGACTATACATAAGCAATGTACATGTTTTATGTTTTGCTGCTGGGAATCACATTAGACTGATGCATCACTGGCAGTTTCCACTAAATGATGTAACACAGGTTGACAACATTACTTGGAAATTAATTTTTGTTTAATTACTGGGTCACTTTTTAGTGGTCTCTATGTGTGGCTGCATATGAAGTATTCAAAATTGGGGAACAGATGTATTGTGATGACCATGACAGTCCTGTAGGATCTTCTCTGAAACCGGAGATCCTTATGGGCTCTTCATTAATCACGCTATTCTTGCCTCCTCGCCTAAAGAGATCATCTGAAACGACGCATGATTGCTTGCTGTGGAGAGATAACTATTGCATTTCATACGGTTCTTTCTGCTTTATGCACTCTACAGAATTCATTTCTTGCTGGATCTTTTTAAAAGGATAGTTAAAAAATTAAATAATTGTGATCATTGTATGTAACGAGTGGTCAACATGGCTTCTGAGCTATATTTTAAGTCAACTGAAGTTATGTGATGCATTAGCAGCATTGTTATTATTAATGATTGCTCCCTTTGTGTGTGCTTATGTGTATTTTTAAATGTGGTGCATTAAAGAGATAGTTAACCCAAAATTAGCAAAAGGTGAGTAAACAATTGCAGAATTTAAATTTTTGGGTGAATTTGACAGGTTTTAAATAAACTATCTTAAATATCACCGATTCTTATATTGAACAGTGTTGTGAGACTCTCACTAGGGTGGTAAATTTTTAAAAGGTACATGTTTGTACATAAAGGGTCCATTTTTGTACCAGGTACATATTAGTACTTAAAGAGTGCATATTTGAACTTAATAGGTACACAAATGCACCTTTTAAAAAGGTACTGCCCCAGTGACAGCTTTATTTCTGAGAGTGTGCATCAAAAGTGAAACTAAAAAGAAAAACAAATGTTGTTTACTGAAATGAAGATTCACATATTTATATATGATTTTGATTAGATTTGAGAGGATTTGACAGTGCAAAAGTTATATAGACCACATTTATAAGATCAGTTGACATGCTTTTAACAAACAGAAGAACCAGGCCGTACTTTTATGTTCAACATTCGTAATGAATGTCTTACATCTCACTCTTTCACCATCTCTATTCAGCCCAAACCAGTTAACGCAGTCACCATTGCTGTGTCGTCACGGGTTATGTTCCGCACTGAGAAAGAGCAGAAGGTGTTTGAGCAGGAAGGAATTGAAGAGTACCTCAGGTATCAGGTGGAGCATGAAAATGAGCCCTTTGCTCCAGGCCCAGCATTCCCATTTGTTAAGGTAAAAATGCACAATAAAAGGTCATGCATTGTTCATTTATAAAGAGTTAAATTTTAGACATTGCTTTAAAAGCAATACGGTAGTTAACTCAAAAATGAAAATTTGCTGAAAATGTATTCACCTATCAGCCTATGCAAGATGCAGATGAGTTTGTTCCTTCATCAGAACAGATGTGGAGAAATGAAATCACCTTCAAATAATCCACAAGTAATCCACACAACTCCAGTTTATCAGTTAACATATTGTGAAGTGACAAGCTGCACAAATTTTACGAGGCTTTAACTCTAAACTGTCACTTCTATCCAAAATATGAGTCTGTAATCCATAATAATGCTTCCTCCAGTGTTAAAGTTCATCCCCAGTCGTCTTCTCACATCGAAATCCATCAACATATTTGTTTAGAAAGCTTTTGGACTGTATTTCTCTCTCGATTCAGGCAACAGTCAACAGTTTAAAGTCAATGCATCTTAATGGTAAATGTTGTCAAATTAATTACTTGTGGATTATTATAATGTTTGAATTCAGCTGTTTGGATTTCTCATGCTTTACAATGAACAAACAAATTCATCTGCATCTTTTGACAGCCTGAGGATAAGCAGATTCTCAGCAAATTTCCATTTTTGGGTAAACTGTTCCTTTATCAAAATCGACTGCAATATTATCATTGTCTACTACTTACTTCCTTTGATTAGCCACATTATTTTGCGTGTTTTCTCAGGCACTGGAGGCAGTAAACAGACGGTTGCGGGAGCTCTATCCAGAGAGCGAGGAGCTTTTTGATATTGTGCTGGTGACCTACAACCATGCTCATGTAGGCATCAGACTCATCAACACCATCAACTACCACAGTAAGAATAATTTGCTGAACTTCTAATATATATTTATACTTTTTACAAACATGTACATGGTCAGAAAGGTCCATTCTTATTGTATAAATAATGATAGGCTAATTATTATTAGGGATATTTCACCCCAAAATTAAAACGTACACTTTTAATCATTTAAAAATAAACAGAAAAAGAAAGAAATTAAGGTGCCATCATGAAATTATAAACCACAGATCAGTAAAATGTACACTGCTTTGCTATATTATTGATAGTTAATAAACTTAAGTCAAAGGCATGGGATACAAAGTAACAACATGTTTCTGAGGATACAAAACTGTCAATGCAAATGTTTTCTTAGAAGATAAATCTCCAGCTGCCCAATCATATCTTCCCACAGAGATGCATGTGACACTCTAACCTTTGTATCACAAACCAGCCACTTCCTGCTCAGTTCCCTGCAGCGCCCCAGCTGGACTGGTTTTGATCGTTCCGGTGGCTGACCGAAGAAAAAACAAACATCTCTCCATCCTTTGGCCTCTCTTTGGACAAAATAACAAATATGAGGATATGAACTGACTTTTCAAGAAACATTTGAAGTCAGAACTTCATGTCCTGAACTATGAAGATGTTAGATGTTTGTCAGATAACAAATGTGATTCTAATGCCCCAATAGTTCCAAAACCCATCACTGCAAAGAAGAAAGTAAACATTACACAAAGAATACAAGTAATAAGATTGGACCGATTTTTCTTTCATCTGAAGCCCAAAGTTTTGAAACAAGAGCCAATCAGATTACATGAAGGATTATTAAATCTGAAATATCAAGAGTGTTGAAAATGTCTCTCATGTTTCTGTGCTAATCTTACTAGGGAACACTTTTAGCCTGTAGATGCATACACGATATTCAATAATCATATTTGCATTAAAAAAAAATAAATAAAAAAAAATATATATATATCTATTGATGACATGAAAATATTTTACTGCTTTCCTTGATGTCACAGGAGGTGTCACCAGCCAACCACATAGCGATGAACTCAATGCGTTTCCCTCACCTGAGCCTTTTTTTTAAAATCTCATTAATCTTAATGTTACATCTCCCACCTGCATATCTTGTTTATTTAATGACTCTCAGAAATACGTTTTTTTTCCTAATTGGTCAGTCATGGCATTAAAGATGGCTAAGAACTCAGCTAGTTCAATAGTCTTAGTAAGTGTAATAATGTTATTGAAAAATTATTATCATTATCTCATGATACAAGACCCCACCACTCTACTCCAGGATGCTGACGGGGGTTCATTTTACTGATCAGCTGACTGTACCTTATCCCTTCTTTTACTCCTGGGCAAACTTGGCTTGACATGTCCTGTAAATCAAACCTGCTGCTGATGTCTTACTGAGCTGGCAGCACCCATGTGTCAAAGGCTAAAAGGAGCACATTACCCCAACATTTCCCACCAGTCTAAGCTTTCTATCTGCTTTTGTGCAGTACTGAAAACACACCACTAGGTGTCCCTATAAACCACACACTACAAAATCAGCCACATTTATAAGTACAAATGAACTCCTAAGAGTGTATTCTAAATAAAAACTAACAAAAAAACTTAGACTGGGTGCTGGCTATTAAAATAACTGATTAAAAGTGTGAAAATTGCTTGAATGCAGTGTAAGTTGCTTTGGATAAAAGGGTCTACCAAATGCATAAATGGGAATGTAATAATATCTGGCTCTCATGAAATGTTAATTGCTGTTTAATATTCTTGTCTCATCCCCAGATCTATTCATTGAGCGGTTCTGCATGACAGGAGGTAGCAGCCCCATTGGGTACCTGAAAGCGTGGCACACAAACTTGTATTTGTCTGCTGATGCTGAAAAGGTTCAGGAAGCCCTCGCTGAAGGTTAGTACACAGTAAATATCTGATAACACCTGCAGCTGCCTAGAACATAATCTCGTCCCACAATTACATTCAGTAAATCAAAGGAAAAATGTGACATGTCCAGTAAGGAGTGCACAAAGTGCAAACAAGAGACCTTTGATGTTATTTTAGCCGAATATAGTTTTAATCAAATTGCTGATAGCATTGGTTTAAGTTCAGATTTGCCTGCAGATGATATACAAAGTATATTGTATGTTGCTTTTTTCACATATAACAGTAATTATATTAACTATTGCAAAAAGAATTGTGTATATAAAATAAGCTAAATAGAACTAACTGAAGTGGGATAATGCATTGAACTCCAGATCGACTTAACAATCCAATGACCTATTTGTTTTACTGAGGCTTAATGGGGTCCTAATGTCTTTAAAGGACATCCTTTTAAATGTCATTCATCATGCTGCTTTGTTTACTTCAGGCTGGTGAGCTTTATCTTTGTCTTTGTGTTTTCTTACAGGGATTGCAGCAGCCACCATGTTTATGGCAGAAAAACAAATCGAGGTGTCCGAGACCCAGCTGAGAGTGGCATTTGATGGCGACGCTGTTCTTTTCTCTGATGAGTCTGAGCGTATTTTTAAAGCCCACGGCCTGGACAAGTTCTTCGAGCACGAGAGGGAAAATGAAAACAGATTGCTAGATCATGTAAGCACTGTTATTGTTACCCTTTTTTGAACTGTTTATATTTTAAATATGATACAGGGTAGATGCAAAATGCATGTTTAAAGAAACAGTTATCTCAAAAATTTACATTTGCTTAAAAGATGGACATGAGTTTGTTTCTTCATTGGAACAGATTTGGAGAAATGGAATGAAATGTAATGTTTCAGAAATGTAACACTACTGAACTTGAGTGAGGGTCCACAGAGAACTCAATTTTTATCTAGAAGCAACAGTTTGAAGTTAAAAACATCTTAATGGTGAATTTATTAATTACAAACCTGTAGCTTTTCACTTTAAAAAACATTAACGGATAGACTGGAGTTGTATGAATTAGTTGTGGATCGTTGTGATGTTTTTAATCAGCATTTTGTACTCATTTGTATGACATTCTGATGCCACCCATTCAATGCAAAGGATCCAGTGAGCAAGTGATGCAATCCTGAAGCGCTCCAGATCATTTCTAATTAGAAACTCTTTTGGTGCATTATACATTTTTTTTGCATTTGGTGCCACTAGTGGAGTAAAAAATTACACACTTTACCTTTAAATGAGCAGATGTCGGATAAATTGCCCTTAAGTGGGACAATATTTCACTTAAGTCTGAATATCAAAAAATGTCCCACTTTAGGGCAATTCACCCTAATTTATAAAGATTTTATAAAGCTAAATCTCCAAGAACAGGACTGAGTGTCTTTGTTCTTTAATGTAGTTGATGCTACAATAGACATGCTGTTAAATATATATGTCTGTCTGCCACACAGGGGCCCCTGAAGGGTTTCCTGGAAGTGCTCGGGAAGCTTCAGAAGAAATTCTACGCTAAAGGCCACCGCATGGACTGTCCCATCCGCACCTACCTTGTGACGGCCCGCAGCGCAGCCAGCTCAGGCATCCGTGCCTTAAAGACTCTCCGTGCCTGGGGACTGGAGATGGACGAAGCTCTTTTCCTGGCCGGGGCACCAAAAGGCCCCATGCTGGAGAAAATCCGGCCCCACATCTACTTTGATGACCAGATGTTTCACGTGGAGGGTGCTGCAGAGATGGGTACCATTGCGGCCCATGTGCCCTATGGGATTGCACAGAAATACCCTCATAAAAAAAGTACCAATGCAGGAAAATAAGAAAGACAAATGGGGAAAATCTAAAGAGGCTCATTATGCTCTTATTTTGGAAGCGACGTTCAAGTTGCAGATATCTTTATTTTGCAAACTCGGTTGTGCAGTCATTGGATCATGACCTCAGTATTCTTTTGGCCTTCTTCTGTGACCTATGCAAGGACACAACATTTAACTAGCTAAAGATTCAACCCTGCATTGTTCTTCTGCACTGCCTCAGCATCAGTAATTCTGTACATGACGTGTGAAATATGCATTATGAATGAAATTTGACCAATGTGCTTCTGCTGAGGCACTGCAGTCATTTTCATCTATGCATACATTTCTCAGTGATGGCTTGTCGAAATATACATGATGTCAACTTAATGTTAAAATGGAATGTGTGCTGCTATTCTGTGTGAATATGTTAAGTGACTAAGGCAAAGGAGTGATACTGACATGGTGTTTACACGTGTTTTGAAGCGCATTGTATAATTCATCAACGGACTTTGAAGGGTGTTCTTGTTTGTTGCTGTAGATGGTGTCATGTGAACAAAACTACAGTATTCTTTTATGTAATCTAATGTATGTGGTCGTATATCATGGATGGGGTGTTAGTCTGTAATGTAATGTTCGATACTGATAAGAAGCCATAATATTTTACATTTGAGAAGATAAAGACTCAGAATTTATAGAAAGCCATGAGTAGTGAATGATATATTTCACCTTTACACTGTACTTTTCTCATCTGCATTCAATATACACTACTGTTTAAAAAGTTCGGAGTTAGTAATATATTTGGAACGCAGCGTGAATGTTTTCAGTACTGATAATGTTTCTAAAGCATATTATCTGCATATTAGAATGATTTCTGAAGGATCATGTAATGCTGACTATGGAGTAATAATTCAGAAAATTCAGCTTTGCATAATTTTAAAATACATTTCAATAGAAAATAGTTTTTTTTATTGCTATAATATTATGCAAATTACTGTTTTAATGTTTTGATCAAATAAATGCATTTTGATCACATGAATGTCTTGGTTAGCATAAAAGACTTACTAATTTGACTAATGCCAAACTTTAGACTTATGGTGGAAATATATTTTTGACAGAAACTATTGTGAAGTATTAGTTACTTTTGTGTCCTGCACCAAATAGCGCATTAGCCTAAAACACTGGCAAAGGCTGATCCACCATGTGTCCACATGTTTCGTTGTATTATGGAATTAATAAAGTTGAATAAATGTGTGTGAAAGGGAATGTAGAAGTGGTCACTTACAGATCATTCAGCAGCATTTCTAGTGAGCTTCATTACCTGCCACCCTTTCTCTTCAAATACATTTATCATGCAGTTAATGTCATTTCTTGTTAATACATAATCCTTGGCTTGGCATCTGCCACACAAATAAAAGTGATCATCATTATGCTTTAATTGATAACTGCCTATTTCTGCTTTAAGGTAGGGAAGACATTATTATTCATTTGTTTCCTGTGCTGTTCAGTAATGTTTTGCAACATCTGTTCTATAAACATTATTGGAACAAATTGTGTTGACATCTCTTTAAATTAATCCACCCTTCATCGTTAAATCTACAGAAAATGTGACAGACTAGCTGCCTCTTCCATAACTGTTTATTTAAAGAGATGTGCCACTGTGCAGTTATTAATACCAAAATTATAAAGGGCTAAACACATATAGTGCAATAATTATCATACACTGTATATTTCATTTAAAAAGACACAATATACATGTGTGTATTCAGTGAAACTTGCTACTTTTTGTCAACTACGATGGCTTTCAAAAGAACACAGTGTTATCTTATTTGTAGTCATAATAATGCAACACACTATAACCAAGGCTAGATCATTTTGCCAAACAATATTTTGCAGATTCTACGAAAATTGCATAATAACTAATAATGTCATATCTTAAATTATCAGCTAATGTCATGATTATAGATAAAGATAGTCAAAGACATTTCCATCACTGAGTAAACCTTTTACTCATTAAACTGTACAATGCAAAAAAAATAAAATAAATTAAAGTCATTAACTCAAAGAAGCAAACATCATTTCAGCTTTCTTTGTGCTCTTTATAATAATAACTGCAATAGACACGGAAAACGTATTGGTCTCTTCACACTTCACAGTGTACAGGATGTTCTGTTCTAACCGAATGAAGAGTTTTTAATGGTTTTTGCTTTTAGAAACTAATGTGAAAATCCACCTTGATACAAAAGGTACAATTTTGAGGAATGCAGAATTTTATGAGGACACAGAACTTTTGTGTCCATGTGCAACGTGGCACAAAAAAGTCTTATGAGTTTCACCGTCAGCATATATGCCCTGCAAATGCTGTGTAGACAAAAGAGTAATTGCATAAAAGTCCTTCAGCTGTTTCTTGTTCAGTATAAAGAGTTTTATAAAATTGCAATGTGTATTAGCAATCCTGGCATGCACCTCCTCAGCATCACATTAGGTGGCAGCAATGCTTTATGCAATCCTAAACGACTGCAGAAAATCTAAAAACTGAAGACCTCAAAACATTGTTATTGCTGGTATAATATTAAAATAAAACTTTGATGAATAAAGAGCATTTATATACTTCACACGTTTTCTATTTTGTGCGTGATCCTGCTTTATGTATTCTATTATTTTGGCTTAGCAGTGCCAGAGTCTAAAAACAGGACTAAAATTTGTCAGTGTCCAAGCATTCAGTGAGGTTTCGAACCTAAAAAGAAGAAATTAATGCTTTCTCTGTTGATCATTGCTGCTGGTGCCAATTACCCAGAAGCCTCTCCAAACTGCAAGCGCAGATAAACTAGAAGGCTATCAAGCAACTGTGCCTCTGAGGCGCCATCGTGGTAATGAGGCCTTCGTTGTCCACCCCGTGTGTAGTGATTGATCAGAGATCGTTTCCATTTTATTACTTCAGAGAAGTGCTGGGGAGGGACTTCTGCCATCTGGCTGACTTTATTAATAAACTGTTCTCAAACACTCTGTAAATAAGCAAATGAAAGTCTGCTGCTAAACAGAATTTCAATAAAATGCTCGTTTGAAACGGACTGATTAAGAAACCCAGTTTAGGATGCATTTTAACGACACCTCATTTCGATTGCAAAGCTGGACTTGAAAGCTCAAATGAAAGATTAAAGGGACAGTTCATCCAAAAATGAACTTTTTCTGAGTTCATTGAAACAGTTTTATGGAAATTAACATTACATCACTGGTTCACTAATGGATCCTTTTTAGAGAAAGGGTGGCGTCAAAATCAGGGTCCAAACAGCTGATTAAAAACATCTCAATAATCAAAAAATATGAGTCAGTTTATCTTGAATATAAGAAATAACGTCATGGATAAAAGGAAACATGTAGTATTAAAACAGAGAAACACAGTTCTAAACACATATCGTTTATAGATTTGGAGAACAGAGGATGATTTGGATAACTTTTTCACTGAAGCAACATCTCGATGGCTTGTTCATTAACGTGCAGCTTTTCCCTTAACAAGACATTAATTGATGGAGTCATTTTGCGGATTGTTATAATGTTTTCATCAGCTGTTTGGGCTCTTATTTTCTCCAAATCTGTTCTGAAGTAGAAATGAACTCATCAACTGCATGGATGGCCTGAGGGTGAGTTATTATTTGGGGGTGAGTTTTCCCTTTAACAAAAAATGCTGTTACATTTTCCATTCTTTTGACAAATTTAAATGAATGAGAATGCATGCTGTAAACAATTTGCCCATAGAGCCACTTCAAACTGATTATGTTTGATAAAGCTTCCAGAAACTGAATTCTGCCTGCAAATCGATGGCGATGCTGAAACGGTTTTGTTTGCTTGGGGAAAACCATGCTGTCATGCACTCAGGAAAATAAATTCATAACACTTTTACTTCCTTCCTGTTCTGCAGTTGGTTCATTGTGCGCTGGCTTGATAAGGGTCTCACAGAGTGGAAGTCGAGGCAAATTTGTGGTTTCTGATATGTCTGTTTTGTCAAAAACACATTGAAATTGCATTTTATGTTGAAATAATGAGCATGAAATTTTTTTAAATGACCTTAGGTCAGCATGCACACAAATCCAAACAAACCGAAGCTCACTATTTTTGACAGCTGCTCTGTTGTGACATTTGCCAGGCTTGGCTAATTAGAGTGCCAGCAAAAATGCACTATGCAGGCATAAAAGCATTTCTTAAGCCACAACAAGATGTTTGCTGTGCTGTGTACGTTTTGGCAGTTTGTGTGTGCTGTACTTATACCATCACGTCCTGTCGTATTAGGCTGAACCAGCTGAAATGTGATGGATGGAAGATTATGACCAATTTATTACGAGCTAGTGAGCTGAAGCCATATCCGAACCTGGTGCAGACAGATGGAGAAAAGTGCCGTGAACTCATATGATCTGCCACAAAACAGGGTTGCCCTCTCGCTCAGCATGGCCTCGCTTCACTTAATCATGCAGTCTCCACTGCTGATGTGTCTATATGTATTCAGACCAATGTTTTAGCAAATATAATCCACAGGAAAACATCTTCTCATCAGATAGGCTGCAGCAGGTTCTGCATACACCTACTGTGTAATATCCTGTCTAAAATTGATAGCCTCATGGTTCTTTGATAATAGCCAATGAATTGGCCTTTATGGCAATGAGGTAATAGTGAGGTAATTGCCAGACTTTGAACTAATAACAATAATTAGTCTTTATCAGCAGCTGCGGGAATTCATTAGGGAAAATGTGGGAGATTGGATGGGGTATGGCCCCAGGGAGTTAATCATCATTATTATCCAGCGCCACGACTAACCACACAATTGGACTGTAAAAGGAATTTGCAGCTAATTTTGCTCCATTCTTTATGATTTTGCCACATGGAAATATGCTATCATACAATTACAGATAAATAATTACAAATAAACATAAAATGTAAACAAATGAGGTGCCCTTGTTAATATTATTTTCATACCTGCTGCCAAATCGGTGATAAAGAGATCTACAGCACGTATTATGTGTGTATAAAAAAAGAAAAGAAAAAAAAAATATATATATATATATATACATACATATATATATATATATATATATATATATATATATATATGTATTAGGGGTGGGCACAGAGATTTTGTTTTTAATCTAGATTAATTTTGAAATGAATCTAGATTAAAATGGCTCATTTGAATTCAATATTTATTCAGAATATGTGTGCTACCTAAATAATGACTAAAAATAAAGCTCTATTCGGACGGGACTAGTTTTACAGGGGGTCGTTAGAGGATGTTTT